>CM076574.1:664561741-664724960 GCA_034641835.2 Pinus albicaulis | reverse complement strand
ACAACCTGGAAGCTGATAGACTATCAAAAAGGGGCTTAAATGTTAGATTTAGTGTAATGGATTATGAGTTTTTCAACTCAAATGGACCTGGCGCCAAAGAGAAGGTGAAGTTCAACTAAATCTCTATTGTGTATTAACGCGATACTGAAGTTGCATCATGGAGAAATTGGTAACGGGTATTGACAAAGCAACCGTAGAAGCTAAGTTTCTGGGAGGAACACTTATGTCTGATCTATTGAGTGTTCGTGGATTATGTAATCCGAATTATTTTTGATATAGGAAACTTAAGATATGTATTGACTGTAGTGTTATTTTTGAACAGGATAGAATGACTGTTTGTTTTTGGACAAAGTCTATAAACTAATTTTAAATATGTCTTACAAAATGTTTTTATGAGGACTGAAATGTGCCCTGGTACACTATATACACCAGATGTATTTTTCATGCTGAAAAAAAATGTTATAACACTCGATTCAGATATGTAACACATTTGTAACCCTTCTTACTTATTAGTGATGGCATTATGTTCTAATCATAACAATGGTAACTAGTATAATAAATACAACCTCAGGTAGGCAGGCAGAACTCTTACCCGATGAAAGCAGGCAGCAACAACAAAAATGCGCAAACAACAACGGGGACGAGCAGGTAGCAACAGCCAAAACGCGCGAACAGCAGCTGGAAATAATGAAACCGGTAAATAGAATAGCTTCGTGGGCGATTATTTTATAGAAATTAGTTTGGCCGAACTATTTTAAAAGTAAAAGTTCGACTGAACTTTTGTTGCCGGTTTTCCAATCTCTGGCAAAAATTTTGTTTTCCCACGCCATCAGTGTGCCTTCAATCTAAACAGAATCACGAGTTCAGCCAAACTTTCTAAGAAAGTGCGGCCAAACTATTACATAGTTCGGCCGAACTTTAGAAAATGTTCGGCTGAACTATTGCCAAAAAAAAATTTCGGCCCCCGATTCTCACAAAAGTGTAACCCATCTTCATGTTTCCACCCACATCCAAAATCTCCCCCCCCCCCCCCCCCTTTGAAATTAATGGTAAATGGTCAACTCCATAAGAATCAGCAACAAGAACTGAATATAAGCACTAGAGTAATACATCTCTACATGGCTGAAATATAATTCATCAAAAATCATCCATGTAAGCAAAAAGCACCATATATTTATCCAATCATCATCTAGAGAAAAATACCACCCAATCATCCTCTAGCAAGAAAGAAACAATATGCCATCATAATGCAATCATAAGCATCATATGCAACATCATCATCATATGCAACTATGAGTAGCATCAAGTATAGCATTGAAATGCACATGATCATAAATACATCATTCATCCATATAGAAACATCATATGAGGCAACCACACACAATCTCCCCCATGACTACATAGCAGCAACTGTCAAAATATATCACATGAGGCCAAGAACCCCACTGTCATAACATAGTATGAGGCATAGCATCAATACCTCCTACAAGCGGATCAAAATGAAAAAAATATATGGCTGAAATAATAAGAGCAAATAATTCCTCCCCCCCCCCCCCCCGTAAACACATGCCATCTCCAAGCTTAAGAGATACCAATTGTTGGGTTGAAATGACTGTGTTCACTACAAAAAATGTTTTCTTTGACAAATGGAAGCACCATATGGAATGAGACTCCACATGACCATGACTCAAGAGATATATACATTTATAAATACATGGATATAGCAGTGACATAAGACCTCATACATGATCAATATATGACCATAACATGACCTCATGACTAATGGCTATGAGACTCAAAAGATATTACATCATAAGTACATGGCTCCATGAGCATATTACATGAATATATCAATGAATTAGTACATGCCTGTTATAATAATATGCTATGGACCAATGACTCAAGTACACAATACATCATTACAATTACATCATCATTAGCCCATACATGTAATTGTAATATCCAAAACATGCCTATCACCATGATGACTCAACCTACTACTGACTAGACTCAATACCATCATAAAACGATGAAAAAATTGCAAATACAAGGTTGCAATAAATTACATATAACAACCTATACATGGCTGGTCCATGTCATAAGGCATTTCAATACATCCTAGTGTCATGATTACAATCTCTAGGAGAAAAATATATTCTCAATGTAGGTTCTCCTTGAGATTTTCTTCATAGCTATTGGTTTTTCTACTTGATCTGTTGTTGTTTATGCTTTATTTTGTGTTGTTGTTTCTTTTGTTTCTAGTTGACTGCTAAATCTACTTCTTGTTTCCTTGGATCTCACTTTTGTTGCTGGTATTGTTTGCTACATGTTTCTTGGGTTCTTACTTGGTGTTCTTACCTACATGAAAACTAGATTCACCCCTTTTAAATCCAAGACCATATTTATCTAATGGTGGTATTTGGATCTCAAGCAAATTATCCAAGGCTACCATTCTCTTCTCCATCTTCCATCGCTTTCTCAAGGAAACAACTTCAACTTATAATTTCTCAACCTATTTTTCTTTCACTAGAAATTGTTTCCTCATACCTTCCTCAAATTTTTATGCTTCATTCAACTTAATATTTAATTTTACAAGATCTTCCTTGAGTTTGGTCTCCTCATCATCACAGAACTGCAACAATTTTTCTTATTCCTTTCATGCAAATGTTAGTCTAGACATATCGGATCTAATACTCTTAATATCATTCCTGTCTTCACTATGTGAATCGGCGTGATATAAATCTAAATCCTCAAAATTGTAAGTCAAAATAAAATCATTAATATTTATACCTTTAGATTCATTATTTTCCGATCTCTTCTCAACATCTGCTAAATCATGTGCACTGGAAGAATAAGAACCTTTTGGTTGAGATTCTAGTTTTTGGAGGCTCTTATTTTTCTTCTTCTTCTTTTTATTCTTTTCATTTTCCAAATTTTTGCTAGTACCATCTCCAAAAATGGATTCTAGCTTGTCCCAAATCTCTCTAGCACATTTAAAACCCACTAGTCCCTTCATAACATCATTATGAAGATTCTCATAGATAATGCATTTTGCTTCTACATATTGATGCAAAACTTTATCTGAAATTGGATATTTACCACAACCTTCACATACAACTATCAAAATGTTAGACCCACAATATAATAATTGATATTTTACATTTTTGTGTTATACCTTCTAATTTGTAGCAGTGAGGATAGCCATTCTGAAGAAAAAAAATAAAAATCAATTTCTGCAAACAAACCCCAGATCTACCCTCCAGCGATCAAGTTGTAACCAAGAGCCCCACTCTAATACCAATTTTTGGAAACCTTTGAGCACTACTGAGAGTGGGGGGTGAATTAGTAGTGTGACTTATTACTTTAACTGAATCACATATATTCACCAACAACTCAAAATATGTTAGCGACATATGAGTAAAAAAAAATATGAAAACATATAAGAAGCATACACTAGAGAAAACCAACAAAGAACAACCACAAAAACCATCCACACAAGAGATATCAGATATTCGTTGAAGCTTTTATATCACTACTCCACCTCCATGAAGTTGCTTCTCCTCACCACCATACGAATCTCCTTTCATATATTTTCAAACTAGATCACAAGATGCTCTGCTCAATAAGAATTCAGCTCTGCCTACATGCTCCCAAAAACAAGCTCTCATCATCAAACAAAATAAAAAATAATGCACAAAAAATGTGCTTTCCAATAGTAAAACTGTAGCCACATAAATCTGATATCAAACCCTCACATCAGAATTTAACTGCATCATACTACAATTAGCAGCATACAACACTAAGGCTATGCACTAAAAGTAGTAGCATATCTGGTATAAACAAGTGTGAGATTCTCCACAAAAATTATATCCAACAACATACAACACTCTCCAATTAATCTATACACAAACAAATCCAATTCTGACCTATTTTGCAGTATGCTTCAGATATGAAAATTATTTAGTCATTAACACTCCTAGACTGAAGCATATAGTCTCTACTCAAGATATGAAGCATAAACTCCTTCTTTGACACCTTCTTACTCTCATACATACATCCTCGTCTCCATCAACCATTACATAGCTCTAAGATCAAGTATATAAAACATGTATGGTGAAATTAAGCTCGGGGCTAAGATCAAAGGTGTACAAATAGGACTAAATCAATCCACTAAGGTCAGTACTAGTACACTAAATGTCTTCACATCATGAGAGGTAATTTTCAAACCATTTGCGACTTTTTTCACTACTTCTGGAAGCCTTTGGGAATTTCCAAGTTAATTTCCTTCCAAACAACACGAGGAATCTTGATAAAATCTCATGAAATACCATAGTTTCTCCCTTGACATTGTCTAAACTCGATTGGGGCTATAAATTCTCCCTTGAGCATGCCTCCATGAAACTATGGGTCTCTAGCGACTCCCATAGGATTATGTGCATTCAACTATGGCTAAAATTAAGGGAAACCATCAATCCTTCAGCTCAAGACCTCTCCCATATATTCCATCCTCTTTTTCAGTTCTTGTATATGCCTCTAGACCTCTAACATGGCCTCTGACACATATGCAAGTATATCAAACATAAATCTCAACTGTCACTTCCATGTTTACATCAACATCATCATCATGAAGCCATCACACTCCAACAATACATCTCAATGAAGCATAATCATGAAGACCTAGATGAAGACCTAACTAAAAACATGTAATATTCCTAAATTAGCATGCAGATAATTGGAATATTAATTTTTCTCTTGTCATTTAGCTAGATGAATAAATGGGTAGGGAGACCCATAAATCTCTTTAGTAGGAATAAAATCCCTCTTAATGTTAAAAGGGATCATCTTCATAGCTGGATTAAGCACCCTCATGTGTGAATAGGGGCTAATGCATGTGGATAAGGTCAAGTTTGACCAAATCAACAACGCTGGTATGGAGGGAGTGGATCATCAATGACAGACAATGCAGTGTGAATGGGAGAAAGTCTCCATGATAGTAGTAACCCTAATGAGTGGGACCCAAGGTGAGAAGGCTCACATTGTTTGTAAGGAGGTAAAGGTAGCCATAGATGGATATGTTATTGATTATTTATTTTGTGGTCTGTATGACTTCTTTCACTCTCTAGTTGTTTAGCTAAGATTGCGTGTTGTTTTGCACAGGGTGTTCCCAAGTGAGGATCCCACCTCTTCCCTTGAGGTAGCCTCTAGGAAGATTATTTTACTATCATTTACACACTCTGGAATTCTGGCCAAGCTTCAGTTTTCAACTATAGCACAGTGTCTATTTAGATTTGTGTTGTGTTGTAGGGTGTTGTAGTGGAGAGTTGAGAAACCCACTTTCTGAGCTAGTTTTTCAGGGGAGGAAGCATTATTCTCATTGGGAGATCAAGAAAGGAGATTCTTGAGCTTTCTTTCACATCTTGGTACCAGGAAAACCTATTCCATCATCTATAGTGTAGATTCCCTCTTTTACTGTGTTATTTTAGTGAGCATTTGCAATGGAGGTTTCAGTGCTTGTTTTGGAGGGTGAGATCTTCAATGTTGGGATCATCCTTTCACTTGAAGGATATATTGGAGTAGATCTATTCATTTAGATATAATTTTCAGCCATCTCCATCCAATTTTTAAGTTTCATCTTCTCTTCAGCCCTAGGGATGCATTCCAGGATTTTGTACTTTTTGGTATTTCTGGAAACCCTTCCTGGGTTGTCTTGGGAATGTGTTTGGGAGCCTAGATCTTCACTCCCAACATTGTTTGAGCTATATAACAACACATAAATATTTTTATATCTTTTTGTAGCATTTTATGCCCTAAATATGTGATGTCATGGCTCATGGCATTTGTATAGCAGTGTTTTTCTCATGTATTGACATTTTTTCTTAGAGGAGGCTTGTTTTGTATTGCTTGAGTGACTTGATCCTCAAGATCTTGTGCCTATTATTTGATGATATTTTTAATAATATGGATGTACATTTCTATAATATCATGGTGTATTGATTTTTTCACTGCTATTTCCATTATTGTGTTCAAATATGGCTGCTTCCCCATTTGGGAATATTACAGTGCTATCGGAGCATAATCTTGGCCTAGCCTATGGATCTCAGCCATTATGCTATCAAGAGAATAAGAATAAGGAGAAAGTGATCAGAATGAGGGAAAGAATGAGTTTTATCTCATCTCTTTTCAGATCTAAGAGGGACCTCACCAAGGAGGTCAAGAAAAGAAAAGTGGAGAAAATTAATGAAACCACACTAGGGTTTTAAGATGAGGAAGGTCCATGTACTTCCTTTAAGCAAAAAGAAGGACCAATATTGCATAGAGCTCCAAAGAAACATGCTATGCCTTTTCCTTTTGAAGGAGAAGAAAAGAGGCATGGAGACGGAGGGAACTTAGATCATGAGATTCTAAGTGAGTATCTTGTAGAATATAAGTCTAAACCTAGAGCTTTCAAGGAGAATCTAAGTCTCCCATAGTTCATTCAGCTCAAAGAAGAAAGAAGACCTTGCAGCAATATATTTCTATTGTCTAGATTTGATTGGCCATCCACATGCACAAATGCAACCATAGAGGAGCAGCCATCATCATCAGTAGTTGGGGAAGTCATCACACTGGAGGAAGGAACCATTGTAGCATTACAAGATGTTCCCAAGTTTTACCAAGGTATGCACATATTTCCATTTCTAGTTACTTCAGCACATCATATGTAAGATTGTGGAAACATGCTATCAGGAAAATGCATGACCTAGGGTCAAAGCACATTGCTGATTTGGAGTAGTAGACTATCATTGTGTTGAGGAACCTTGATTTTTTCAAGGAGGAGATATATAGTCATCCTAGTATATCATTGCTGAGCTGCACACAACTCTTGCGGTTGGAGTATAGAATTTTGGAGGATGGGATGAACATTATCCTAGGCAATCCAATGAAGAATTGTATGTTTAGCATTGTGCATGATCATGAGACAACAGATGCACCATCATGGAGATCACTAGTACTATCAATGAGCAGCAGTGATGAGTTGGGGGCCCAACTATTATTGTTACATTCTGATGACCATCATACATGTGTGACATTGGATAGGCAGATGATTGATGGAGGACATTTTATGATGGATGACATCTTCCATTATTATGATGGATACTTCTTGATGAGCACTTCACATATTAATGCTAATTTTTTGCCTACATCTTATTTGGATCCTTATGGGGTCAACTTGGTCATTGATGAGTGGTCTTCATTTGGAGATCTCCAGGATATTTCATTTCAATATCCCATGAAATGAAAAAATAGAAATCTGATTTGGGAGGATGGTATTCTCCATTGGAGGAGTACCAAAGTGGGTTATAGTAGGAGACACCCACATTTGGATGAATGGGTGTGGATGGTGAGCAAGAGATTGGTGAGCCAATTGCATATCTATGACATAGGGAAGCAGGAGGCATGGCTGCATTGGCTACTCTTGAAAGAGTTTGGCCATCATGTGACATATCCTTTGTCAAAAGGTATGTTATGGTTTGAGGCATTGCATGGCACCCATATGTTATGGAAGCAGAAGATTTGGTTGTACGGGTCATTCTACAAGTCAATCATCATGATGTTACTCCATGACTTGTATGATGATGGTGTGAGGAGGCCACAAGGGTTGTTGTTGCTTTTGGTACTCTTGGGAGAGTATGGGCTGGTTTTCTCCCATACTTTGCATGATGTTGTAAGAGTAGATGGTGGTGGCACAATCATGGTGCAAAGGGGCTACTCCTTAGCCTTGGAGGATCAGGAGGTACTTCCACTTTGGAAGAAATCTCCCATATATAACAGCATTATGGTAGATGACTTTGACATTTGGCATGTCAAAGAATGGAGCTATGAGATGACATGAGCCTTATTACAAACGCCAACGTCGTTGTCACTTGGGAGCTTGGGTTTGTTGATGGAGTGTTCCCAGGATCACTTCATATATGATGCACTTGATGGACAAGTAGGATATGAGAAGCACTCAGATGTAGTATATGTTTCATTCCTTTTCATGGAGATATGCCATACCACCATGGAGGGCTCATTCATGGATCTTATTATCAACCTAATCTCAGTACATGGTAAGAATTGTGTTTTTTCACTTATTGATTATCTAACACAATATTTGCATTCTCTTACCATCTCTATACAGTGCATTGTTCCACAATAGGGCAAGCCTCTATTTGGGCTTCATGGTCATTTTGGGACCAACATCAGTGATGGGAATAACCATTTCTTGAATGTATTGGGTCAAGTGTTGTTCTATTCTTTTTATGCTCAGTTGATAAACAGTGCCATTTACTATTTGCTAGTAGATGAGATGACATGCACAACTAGCAATTTTTCGAGAGACAACTTGCCATGTTATATTTTGAAACAGAAGTTAGAAAAACTATGCTGTGACCACTTTGGAAACTATTTGTACCTTCCAGAACTACATGAAACCTTCAATATATTTCTGATTTGGATTCTATATGGTGATGATTTCCTATTCATCATATATGGGGTGGTTTGGGCCAGCATGATTCATGACTCTAGAGAGAGGATCTTTGAAGATCCAATTTTCTTCTTGCCTCTTGAAGGCAACATTATTGCAACCAAAAATCAGCAGCTACTCTACATTTATCATAATTGGAGAGAGAGACAACATGGGATAGACAATTTGTTCTATCAAGTTCAACAAAGTAGCCCACCTTCTTTGCAGGAGCCTAAGGTGGAGGAGTATTTCTATGAGTTACCATTTTGGAGGGTGACTCATTTTGTATGGACAATAGCTTGGGGATGGAGGCTTCACATGGGAATGATAGATCCCAATATATTTTAGATCCCATGCCTCAATAAGGCCTCTAAACATCATATAGTTTCCTCCATGGGTATTTTACTTTTTCATGATGATAGCTATTTGGGATTTTCACCAAAAGCTAACTTGCATACTTGGGAGGAGTAACTTGGAGATTTATTAATGAGACATCATCTTGTTACTTGGAGGAGCTTATCATATGAGAATTATACAAGGGGAGGAGAGGAGACCTTTCAGTTTTATCCTTGCAGTTGCTTGAGGACAAGCAACATTTGGGAGGGGAGGACTGTAATATTCCTAAATTAGCATGCAACTAATTGGAATATTAATTTTTATCTTACCATTTAGCTAGATGAAAAATGGGTAGGGAGACCCATAAATCTATTTAGTAGGAATAAAATCCATCTTAGTGTGAAAAGGGATCATCTTCATAGCTGGATAAAGCACCCTCATGTGTGAACAGGGGCTAATGCATGTGGATAAGGTCAAGTTTGACCAAATCAACAATGTTGGTATGGAGGGAGTGGATCATCAATGAGGGACAGCGCAGTGTGAATGGGAGAAAGTCTCCATGATAGTAGTAAACCTAATGAGTGGGACCCAAGGTGAGAAGGCTGAAATTATTTATAATGAGTGCAAGGCAGCCATAGATGGATATGTTATTGATTATTGATTTTGTGGTCTGTATGAATTATTTCACTCTCTAGTTATTTAGCTGAGATTATGTGTTGTTTAGCACAGGGTGTTCTCGAGCGAGGATCCCACCTCTTCCCTTGAGGTAGCCTCTAGGAAGAGTATTGTACTATCATTTCCACACTCTGAAATTCTGGCCAAGCTTCATTCTTTAGCTACAATGCATTTTATGTTCATATTTGTGCTGTGTTGCAGGGTGTTGCAGTGGAGGGTTGAAAAACCCACTTTCTGAGCTAGTTTTTCAGGGGAGGAAGCATTATTCTCATTGGGAGATCAGAAAAGGAGGTTCTTGATATTTATTTCACATATTGGCACCATTCCACCATATTCCCAACATATACAACACATATTACCTCTTTGACTGCGTTATTTTAGTGAGCATTTGTAGTGGAGGTTTCAGTGCTTGTTTTGGAGGGTGAGATCTTCAGTGTTGGGATCAACCTTTCACTTGAAGGATCTATTGAAGGAGATTTATTCATTTAGATATAATTTCACCAATATCCATCCAATTATTCAGTTGTAGCTTTTATTTAGCCCTAGGGTTGCATTTCGGCATTTTGTACTTTTTGGTATTTCCGGAAACCCTACCTGGGTTGTCTTGGAAATGTGTTTGGGAGCCTAGATCTTCACTCCCAACATTTTTTGAGCTATATAAAAACATATCCATCTTGTTATATCTCTTTGTAGTAGTTTATGCCCTAAAACTGTGTTTTCATGGCTCATGGCATTTTTATAGCAATGTTTTTCTCATGTATTGACATATTTGCTTAGAGGAGGCTTGTTTTGTGTTTCTTGAGTGACTTGATCATCAAGATCTTGTGCCTAGTATTTGATGATATGTTTAATAAAATGGATGTACATTTTTCTCATATCATGGTGTATTGATTTTTTCATTTCTATTTCCATTGTTGTGTACAAATATTGTTTCTTCCCCATTTGGGAATATTACAAAACTAAACTAGTGCACCATCAACCATCACTATCACATGTAGATATGCATCATGTATCTGTAGCAACAATATCAACCAAACCAATTCCATCAGTAACCATATCATGACTGTGTGTCATCATCAATAGGATTAATCATCAATGCCAACACATACTGAAACACACTATGGTCCATCAATCTGCATCATCATGAGGTTCAATGCCAACACATACTGACACATACCATGGTTGATAAATATTCGTCATCATAAGGTTGATATAAGTGCATGAAATCAAGAGTTTAAATAAATTCCAACACAACCGTTATCATTTTCAATACGTCATGCCAACCAATAGGACCACTAATTCAACATCCATCACACATGCATATGACAAGTATGACTATGACCATGAATCTATTGACATCAGTCCCAACAAATCTCTTAGAAATAACTTAGCAATCTATTCATATCCATTCATTTTTAAAGTCTGAAACTGCGTTCTATATACATGTTATTTGGCCATCTTTGCCTTTTTATTTCCTTCATGAATATTTTCTAATTTAGCCCAAATATCTTCAGCTATATGACAATGCATTAATTTAATGAATTTACATTCACATAATCCACTGAGAAGTGAATTCATAGCTTTTTCATTAGATATAAAATCCAGTTTTTAATCTTTGCCACTAGTTATTTCCTTTGTTTCTTCATAGCCTACCATCACAACAACCCAAAATTCTACTCCAAGAGACATTAAATATGTTTAAATTCTCACTTTCCAAAAGGCATAGTTTGTACCAATAAATAAGGGGGATTTATTTGTTAAGCATCCTTCATAACTAGTCATTTTACTGACTTAGGACCTCCTTCCAGTTGTCTGACTAATACTGAAGGAGCCTTTCTTTGATACCAATTTATATTTATGTTTGGAAATTATTGAGAGAGGGGTGAATCAATAATTTTAAACCTTCAATTTTTTCTCAACTTAATTTTTTCTTTATGTAGCTAATGATTTATGTATATACTCAATTATTGATGGTTTCATTTTGCAATTAACAGAGATACAAATTTGTAGACATACTTATTAATAATTCAAGGGTAGTCACACAATATTCCAAAACGAGCACATGAAGACACTAGATATAAGTTGAAACACATAAGGGAGAAAACCATGAATTTCTGGCTGAAAGTGATGTGAAGGAAAGCTCCTACTTCGTCATTACATACTATTTTTTTATAGGCTCCAACCTACAAGAGGCTCCCACCTCAAATAAATCACCAACTCCCACTATTTGTTTGCAGGCTACAACCCACAAGAGGCTCCTACCTCAAAAGGTTACAACTTGTTCTTTATCAAGCTACAACTTGAAAAGAGACTGTTATCTCTCAATCAAAATACTAAGTCAAGAGTTTTGGTTACCTGATATACATTTCCACTGTCAATTTTAATGCACACCTTCTCTTCTTCTCCTGTTCAATTTGTTCCTCTTTTGCTTCTCTCGCGCAAATTTCTTAACATCAAAAAGTAATTTTTCCATTCAACAACGTAGATTTTATAAGGATGGTTTCTTATTTGTATGTATTCTCTATAGGAACATGAAATGAAAATTTGTGTCTTCGTCTTCCAAGACTGTTCCCAATATGCTTCTTCATTTTCAATGTTGAAAATAGAATTTTGTAATTTAAAATAGAGTTGCAATAAAATGGGCCAAGAACAATGATTGTGTAAGACAAATATTGAAACATCTTAGTTTGTATTGGTTACATTTTTCAAATTTGTACCAAATATCTGTTAATGATTAATAAAATCATACATTTTCCAACCAACTATGCCAAGATCCATTTTCCAATTCAATTAACATATTTATCCATGTTTTAGCCTTTGCACTTCACATCACTTTCAACCTTTTGCATTCAAGCATAAATGATCTCCAATTCAACATTCAACATTCAACATTCAAATGCACTTAAAATTCAACATAAATTATCACCAATGTGATAAATGACATCAATGCCAATATTACCAACATATTTTAGGTCATTTCTACATTAGGTTGACTATATAGCTAACAAAGTTTCTAATTTTTTTCTAAACACCTATAATTCATATGAGGGTGCTCATATGGCTCAATTGTTTTTTCTATGGAATGAAACTATGGTGTGTCAACATTGTCATATATAATGACATTATCATCCATCTCAGTAATCTCTAAAACATAGTGAATAAGGAGTTTCCTTCTAGCAAGTTAGTTTGAACTTCACCTACAACAAATGTCACGTTCATATATTCAATAGGATAAGGGGTAGGTAACGAATTAATATTAGTAGCATATCCAAGAAATTATATAGATTTATTAACTTAAGGGGTGATATGAATCACAATAACTCCATATCTATTCTTCCTAATTCCTTCTTCGGTATATCCCATTTTGTTTAGTAGTCAAGGCCCAATATACGTTTTGTTTTTTCAACGCTAGGTGAAACAAAAGGATGTGATGAAACATCAACCTTTTTATAAAAGAGACGACTACAAAAAATATCATGAATGGTGGAGGAAGTAATAAGTGAGCATGGTTTCTCAATAATAATAGTATTCTTCTTAGTATTTTGTAGTCAACCAACCTCCAACTCAAAGTTTTGTGTTAATTCCAATAAGAAGGAATCATTTTTTTCTTGAAATTCATCATATTTATCAAAAAAATCTTTTTTATCTTGCTGAAGAGGAGAAACATCTTAATGAAGCATTTCCACTCAGGCTTGTAAACAGGGAAGCTCATTAGCCTGTTGCAAATTTTGTATCCTCCAACCTGCAAATTTTTTACTTCAATAAAACGTGTTCTTATTGACATAAAGTATTGAATTCCTACTCAAAATCATTAACAAGTAGGCCTTTTTGTTAGGTTCATCTACAAGGTTATGAAAAAAGGTTCCCGTGATTGGCCCAAAACTATGAACTCTCCTAATTTTTTAACTAGAATAGTATATAACACAATATCTTAGGTAATACCCCTAGTGAGATTGATTTTGCAAACATTATTTTTTACATTTATTTATAAATATTTTGGAAGTATTGTTTTTGGGGCCAAGAATAAAGTTGGTTGGCAAATATAATGTTAATATATTTTTACAAATAAATATTATTTCACTTATTTGTTTATCTGTGAATATAATAGGCTCCATGATGTGAGTAGTTAGGCTCCCAATTATCAAGAAACAATTAAAAATCAGTTATATTCCAAGAAAGGATAGTTGACATAAGAAAGAGAAAAGTGCTCCATATTTTAGAGGAGGTACCCTACCACTAGAATTATCATGATTTTTATCCCAGTTACTACTCTAGTTAAAAAAGAATGAGATTTTTTAACTAATCATTAGTTCTTGTGTACAAGGATTTTATTTTATATATATATCTATATATATATATATATATATATATATATATATATATATATATATATATATATATATATATATTACAAAGTGTGTCAAAACCTTTGAGGTATTATATACAAAGGTTAAAGGAAAAATGCTAGAAACGCGATTACATCAATTTCATAGTACCTTTACAAGTAATTACCAATGTAAAAGATATATAATGCTAAACCAAAAAAACATAACTGAATCAGGAATAAATGGTACTATATATAATTGTATATAATTACTGAGATGAAAGAAAGGAAATAAAGAAAAAAAGGGAGTTCAAAAAACCTACACTTTTCGAGTTCCATATGAATAACAAAGTATTATTTGAATTCAGATACAAATGGGTGTTATACCTAGATAAAATGATAGTATTGGGGTATAACGATCCTCAACCAAGGCTTAGATAGTTACAATATAAAAGTCATATAAGACCCGAAATAATAAATGATGTCAAATCATTTATACATTAAAGAAAAAAAAACTAGACCTAGTCTTCTAGTCATATAAATAAACTACACATATTTCTATAGGCCAAATCAAGGCTTTGACTAGGTGTGGGCCTATATTCATTGTATTGAAGCAAGCTCCTATAACAAAAAAAACCAAAAGTAAGACGAATAATCTACTAGGTACATGGAATTATTTCAAACCTAAAATCCGTAACACTTTCCCTACAAAATAATTCTTATATAGGATTGGAACTAACCTGCGAGCCCATGCTCATACTTAAGTGAGAATGAATGAAAGAAAATAAAAGTAAAAAGGATTATCGTTGAAACTAAGACAAGGGGTGTAATCCTGTGAAATTGGTCGAGGAATATGTAATAGCAGCCAAAAATATCTCCCCTGTGATAAAAACAAAGCTTATCAGATTACAAATAATTTGAAAACCAACCATGTAAAGAAAATATGTTAAAAGAATACACTACATGAAAACACGAACTAGTGCTTAGAAATAATTTGAAAATCAGCCATGTAAAGAAAATATGTTAAAAGAATACACTACATGAAAACACGAACCAGTGCTTACTGACCATACTATTGTACGTCTGTTTGAAAAGGAAAAGGTTGATGAGAAGAGAAAAAAAAACCAACCTTGAGAGAGATAGTGTAAAGGTTTAATTACCATATATATATATATATATATATATAATGAGAGAGAGATTATGTGTTATCCCCTTTAAAGATTTAAAAAGAAACATGGATGGTTACATAAATTCCTTACGAGGAAACTGAAATTTCCTTAGAATTTCCATAGTTGTGACCATCAATCATCAAGGTTTCAATTTGAGAAAGGAATGAAGGGTTTCCTCCTTCATAAAATTGACAACTTTAAAGGCTTTCAGCAAAAGCATGAACTCTGTATGCACCTAAAACATAATTGAAAATCTAAATTTCATTAATTCAAATGAATATATGAAGGAAATCTCATGCATAATTCAAAGTATTAAACAAGCTTCTAATTTATAATAATAAATCTTTGTAAATTGTCATATTTGCCACAAAAGTAATATATTGGAAATTTCAAAACTCTTTAAAAATTCCTCTACAACTTAGAAAAGGGTAATAGCCAAATCCTAGGAAGTTTTCAACGGAGAACATAATGACTAAAGTGCCAAGATAAGAGTAAATACAACCTGTGAGGTTAGGTAACTTTAGAATTGATATATGTAATTGTTCTCCAAAATATATATATATATATATATATATATGCTCTCCAAAATCTATATATATATATATAGACACACACACACACACACACACACACCTATGTATGTATGTATGTATAAATTGTTCGAGGCATTACATATAGTATTGGAGTAGTAGGTTACAATATTGTTGCCTATGAGCTCAACCACAACTAAAATATAACATAGTAAACATTTCCTACATGGCGAGGAAGTAATTTTTTATGATACACATTGAAGGGAAGAGATAAGTAAAAGAGTTCTATACTATGAGTACTTACTACATTTTTATTATTTGGATTATGTTTAAATACAACCAATTGTTGTTGAAATACCCTTACCTATATAATATGTATGTTTGGCATTAAGGAGTGCAAGCATCTTTCTCATAAAATTAATTGAGTAATAATACATGCTAACTGGTATATTTTATTGCATGACTGTTTGAATTTTGAATAGATAAAGAAGTACGTAACATGTGGAATTGAGAAAGCACATATATAGGCAAGTCAATAAATGTATACATGTATATATGTGTAAAGTAAAGTTACATGTCTTACTCTATTAAACAATCAGTAACAACAATTAGATATGTTTAGGATGTAAGTTAGGAAGTTTCATATGAAATTATCCCTATAAAGACAGAAATTACATGTATGATGGTTATCTATTAGTATAGAAAATGGTTGTATATGTTGATGGAGTTGTGGATGTTGTACATGAAGTTTAATTGACAAGGTTAACCCTCTATTGTACTACTAATAATTATGATATCCTTTCAATTTCCACAAAACTATTTTTGATACATAACTTACAAGATTGATATGCATAGACGTCTTATATTATACATCTACAAGATATTTTAAAGGAGGGAGATAGGAAAAATTCAAGAAGGTACTCTTGGTGCTTAAATATGCATTACTAAAATTTTATGCTTGATACTCTTGGAGGGTAGTTATATAAATTTATGGCTACAAGAATAGCTTTTTACACAAAATTTCTTAGAAAGGCTGCCAAACACTAGACTTTGACAAAATGGTCTTGTGGAAGAAAGAGCTAAGGAATAATAGGGACGAGGGAAATACTTACTAGTAAAATAAAAATTATTGACTCTATGGAAGTGTAATCTTATATTCTCATGAGAATTAAGCCACAAACAACGAAACTTATATAATTATTTGAAACATAGAGAGTTTCTAAAATTCAAACAAAAGTAATATAACAGTTAGAAAGGAAACACATTGAGAACAACTATGGAGATAGAATGATTTACATGAATTGCATGTTTATATACTCAAAGAAAACAATTGTATTATATGTATTAAAAAGTTTTTAAAACTTCACTATAAATAAATTGGTCTAAGATTTATGATTGAATTCAAGAAAAAAATTATATACACAGAATAAAGTGTATACAAGATACTATTAAAATATGTAAATACCAACATGAAACATGATTAAAATGGGTTTGTGAACCCTGTATTATAGAAACTCAAATATATGATGTAATCAAAGAGCATTTATGGGCATACTTATTGATAACATTTGTTAAAACCTGTGTAGATATAGTTAGCTCTTATATTAAAAAAAATATGAGTCAATTATGGTTATCTTGGATGGTTGATAGGAAGGAATAGAATCCTCCCTACCCAAGTTCAATTTTCACAAGTGGCATGATTGAATGTTGGTTGTATCAATGGTATATGTCATATGGAATATACAAAATTGCACTTGTGAAATCAATTTAACAAAAAAGAAAGTAATATATCAGCAACATAAATAAGGTATGAGTATGTCAAATGTGATAACATATAACTGTAAATAGACTTCCATTACTGGCATGCGTAGGCACAAGTTCATGAACGATAAGACCTATGAAGGAATTAATTAATTGAGAAATATCCTTAACTAGTAGGTCTTGCCATGAGGGAAGCCACATAAAACATATTAGAGTTGTAGAATAGATAAGAATCCTAGTGAAAACCATCATAATGGATATTGTAGCAAGAATTAATGCCATCTAATATTATTTGGAAAATAAAATGTTTCTTTTGTATGGTAATATTATTTTGGAAAATTACAATTTTTAGGATTTCAAGAAAAATATTTTTAACCTCCTCGATTAAGGAATCACAAAGATCAATTCATTGATAGGTGTGATGGGGTTTTCCTGGTAAGGTTACATCAAAATGAGCTAATAATTGTGGCACAAATCATGTCCATTGATATGTCCAAATAAAAAGAAACACAAGAAGATAGGTAATGACAAATTACAGATAAATTGTTGGGTCAAATTCTTGCTCAAAACCATCAAAATGTTGGCAAGTTGTGATGGAATATCATAATATTTCACGAGTGAAAGAAAAATTAATTATGGAAATAACAAAGAGAGTAAATAATTTGAGATTTTCAAATTGAAAATGACAGGATAATGGAATATTGGATACTCTAGGACACGAGATAATTCTGAAATAATTTAGGAATGGTGTTGCAAATACTCACAAAAATATTGGCTTTATTTCAAATTTAGTAAGTGTGAATTATTCAAGATCAGAGTCAATATTAAGAACATGTAAATTTCCTAGGAAGGAAGTGCAATGGACCCTAAAAAGGTCCAAAAAACCCTTGATTGATGTATACTTTAAATATGTGGTGGGAACCAAATCTTTATGGGGTTATCGACACATATTATATATCTATGGAAGGTTTCACTGATTGGCCTATTTTATAACATTAACACAACATAAAAAGAATAAATTTTTATGGAACCAAAAATCAAATAATGTTTTTAGTGGTTTAAATGGTTATTAACGTTAATTTCTCTACTTAAGATTGATTTGAGTTGATATAGCAGGATAAATGAGAAGGGTGTTGAATGGCTTCCCTCGAGCAACCTAACGACATTGAAAAAGTTTATGGTTGAATGATGAAGCGAGAGGTGTAAAGGGAAAATCTCTTAACCTTTTATTTTCTACTTTGACATATTTTATTTAAAATATTTGAAAATATACCATAAGTTGATGAATTAAAATATAGGAATGAAACAAAAATGTAACATATGAAGTAACATAGTGATGTATGTTCAATAAAAATATATCAAATAATGGGATGTTATGTACATACCAAAATGTATGTGAATCTATAAATACTATAAGGAGTTCATCGTCCTAACAGAAGTCATATGATTAATAGTGGATAATGGTAAATATGTGACCAGGAACGGGTTGATGGTTGGTTGGGGATCCAATGAAATTGTTGCATGTAGTATTAAGGAATCAAGGCTATGAAAAACATGGTGTTGATGGGATATTAAGACAAGTGATATATATATGTGTTGACATGTAGGTGGTTCCAATGTGATAAGTGCACTAGGAATCAATGTGCTACCATCGAGTGGTTCTCTAGATAAGTGTTCTAAACATATTGATTATGGCCTTTTATTTTAGGAACATTTAAATTATTATTGAATGGTTTGGTAATTTCATCATAAAATTATTATTTTTAAGATAATTATACTGACATGATCTGTATTGAGACAACTAATATGCATAACAGTGCAAATGGGAAGGACCCCATGGTTATTAAATAGAGAAACACGTGCATAACCTCCATATACCTTAACCAACAATCTGTGAAGTAAAGAGGGATGGAAACTCCAAGAAGTGAGTTGTGAGAAATTCATGGATCAAATGTGTGTGGGAAAAAAAATGTTTTGCATCACTTTGTTGTTGCAATTTTCTTGTTTTATTTTGTTGAATTTTAGCATGGACATGTTGTTTTTTTTTTTTCTTCGTGTTTTTATGGCGATTTATTTTGTCTTTATGTTGTGTGGTTTTTTCTTGCTGTTTTGTTGGGTGTGAGGAAGGGAAATGAAAAAATATATCTAAAAGAAGTTTTGAATAAGAAACCCAACCCAAAATGAAAAAACATGAACAAACCTTATGCTTAAATAAATGGTAAAAAGGAAACAAAAGAAAATGGAAGAATAACTAAAATGGATATGAATGAGTCCACCTGAAAAAAAAAAAGACATTGATATAATATCCATCAAAATGACATAGGAAGGAAATTATCATAATATTTAGTAATCCATGGCTGATGTATATTTTATATTGTGAAATCATGGGAAAATGCACAATGATTTTTTCTAATGTGAGAGATCATTAGTTGTGAGTCATCATAACTGATAAGGTAAGTAATTAATCCTTAAAAATATTATGATCATTGTATAAAAATCGAATTGGTAATTCTCATGTTTTCAAATTTCGTAGTGAATTTATTTAATAGATTCCATTCCATTTGGTATATCTATTGGATAATTGTACAAGAAAATATATTGTTCTTAATTACTATTGATGATGTGCTTATATTAATATTTTGAACCTTGTTGAGTGCATGAATGAAAAACTAACAAAACCAACTTAGCATGTGTGGATAAATGCTAGAATTGAATATGAATTTTAAATAGGAGTGATATTTACTCTAGAATCAAGCCATCGATAGGTTAAAGTGCAATAGAAAATTTTCACCCTTGAGGAGGGTACATGAGAAATGGAAGAAATATGTGAGAGGAATTTCCTTCACTTTTCAAAAGTGAACGAGACCAAGGAAACACCAAGGATAATGTTTAATTCAAGGGGGAGGATATGTGAGTGACCCTTGGCACAATTTATTTTGCAAAAATTATTATTTATATTTACATGCAAATATTCTGGAAGTTATGGGGCCAAGACTAATTTTGGCTAACAGATGTAAGTGTTAATAGTTTCTTATGAATAAAATATTATTTCATTTATTTATTTATTTGGAAATATAATAGGATTCAGCACATGAGTAGTTATCCTCCCAACTATCAAGAAACTATTAAAAATTAGTTGTAGTCCAAGAAAGGATAATTGACACAGGAAAAATAAAAATCCTCCATCTCCTAGGGGAGAGACCCTGCCACTAGAATTACCATGACGGGAGACAACGGTCATGCACGGAAGGAAAAAATATTATAGAAAATAGAGAAATAGGAATAGTGAGGTTTTAGTGCTAGAGAAAGACTGAACCTACACAAAATAAAAGAATTTTCAGCCCAATTTAAGCAGGACACTTCTAGGGCTTGAGGAGGTAAAGCTGTGAAATTTATTAGATATATTTCTAATAGAAAAGGAGTCTAAATATCAAGGAGGGATTGTTGAGACATTAGTTCGTCAGTTGGGAGAATCATGGTAACTCCTATTATATTTTCATAAAAAACAAATAAGTAACTGGTTTGTCTATTATGATGTGTTCAAAATTTGAATTCCAAGATTCTCTTATGTTTCTAAGTAGGAGATAGGAATGAAGTAAAGAATTTAATGTCTATAAGCCTCCTGTTAAAGAGGGTGTAATTATGTTATGATTAACTTTGTGAAAATATTTTTGTATGTAAATGCTAAAGAAAATTCTTACTCGAATTTTGGATTGATCATGTATATAAAACTATGGGTTAAGAAGGAGACTATCATAGATATGTTTTAGTGAACATTTATATGTGTGTGTGACATATGTGTGTGTGTGTGTGTGTCTATATATATATATATATATATATATATATATATATATATAAAGACTAAAGTGTGTCAAAACCCCATAAGTATTTTGTACAAACGTTAGAGGAGAAATGCCAAAAACATGATTACATGAATTACATAGTACCTTTACAAGTAATTACCAGCATAAAATATTGACTATGTTGAACCAGAAAAACATAAATCAATAAGGAATAAATGGTATTTTACATAATTTTCTTTAATTACAATGATGTCTTCCAAGAAACACACACACACACACACATAGATGTATATATAGAAGAAAGAGTAATTATTTTTATCCTCTTTTAGGATTTAAAAATAACTTGGGTAGGTTACTATTGATGGTGCTAGAAGTCAAGGGGGTCTCCCCAATGTCAAATCCCATTTATACCACACACCATTGGGACTAGGATCCTCAATTGGAATACATTCGGTTTCCAAAAGTGATGGTTTCAAAGATATGCCTTGGCTGCAATAAACACATAAGGTGATATATTCATGGATTTGGTGATAGTAAGTGTATTAAATTTTTGAAATATCAAATATAATCATGAAAGATTTCATCACATCAAAGGGAAATAAGTGAGTCCCTTAGAATAAACTAATATTACTAACTTAGAAGAGACACACGAGCGAAACAAAAGAATCATTAGTTAACATGTAAAATATTTGACAAGGTAACAACGATCATAAAAACATAAACAACGTGGATTTAACAAGATACATACTAAAGAAGACGAATTAGTTCATTAGAATTAGCGTATATGAAATAACATGCATCAGAAATATATAAATAATAGTCTTACTACATCCACGACATATGCATGAAGGCATGCCAGCTCTGAGATCTTCTTATTATAAAGTGAAAGTTCCAAGCACGCAATTACATTGATAATACACTATCCCTAATAGTGGAGAATGAAGCCAGCACTTTCTTCTCCAAAGAATTATATTCCTTCTATATTGATTGATTAGAAAATCCAAGGATCCAAATCTATGGTTCCAAGCCCATTGCTTGAGTTCTGAGGGTTTATTTATAACAAATGAGATGACCCTTCATCTCCCTTTATGACATTTGAGTTCCCCTCATGACCCTTGGAATTCTTTTGTATTTTCCTAAATAATGAATTTTCACATTCCACATTTAACTATTGGACTTCCACTTACATATTTTATTTCAAATACAATAATACAAAAATACATATAGGACAAAAATGGGTGGAGCCTAATAATAAAAATTAAACACATTAAGCTTGAGTTTTAGGAAACTCTAGCTCAACAACTTCAACTTGTAATTATATGGTTACTTAGTGATGCTAAGATTTGTATTATGTGATTGTTTCCTCAAACTTTGTAGGATTATTAAGTTGGTAGCAAACTCTAGCTTCCATAGCATTTGGGTAGATGGTTTTGGAACCAAGATGAACTTCTTTCTGTAATAAGAACATCATAGTATTGGTCTTAGTAGGACCACCTATACACTTCTGCATGTTATTTCTGTTAACCTATAGGTATTCTTTGGTAGTGAGTTTCTTCACTTGCTTCAATTATTCCTCAACCTCCTCTGTGATGGCATTTCTACCCTTTCCTTATGCAAATGGCCCTACTAAGGGGAAATTTTGTGTTTGAACCAAGGAATTCAATTTTTTTGTATAATCATGAATAAGAAGCTAAAATATTGACCAAAAAAGTGTTGATTTATTTGTTGCTTTGTATAATCATTGTAGCCTCAACCTTCTCCAACTATTCTTCCTTCATTGTCTTCTTGACCAATTCTACTGGTGCAATCTTGTACTTATTTCCCATGGGGACTTCACTCAATGAGCGTTTAACATATCACGTGAAATCATAGTATTTTAAATAATACCCTTAATTTTAGTACATATTGGAAAATGACTCTAAAAATAACATTATGTAACCCCCTACAATATAAATCCAATACACCTTACCAATTTAAAAATCCCCTACTTTCATTATATATTGTAGGTATCCATTTTTTCCATCAACATTATTTTACCCCTTTATATTTTTTCATTAACTTTGAGCTCCATTTTTTATACCTTCCAATATAAAAACAATTTACCCCCTATATATCCCCCAATATATTATGTCATTTTTTCCACATTATATATTTACCAATATGAACCTATGTGCTATAGTATTTCTCCCATAGTTAAGCTCCCATGTTATTTCCCTACTCATGGATCATGGTAATGGCTTCATGAATGACTTTCAAAGCTTTCACATTTTCCCACAACTTCTTTTTCATATCATGTAATGGAACTAATACCTTATGAAAAGTGAAAAAATCCTCATAAATATGCCTTATAGTGTCTCCCAATGCCTGGATCTCACCATATATTTTTGCTTAAATTTCTTGAAAGTAAGCATGTGTGGAAGATAACTTTTGATTCTCTACTTTGATTTGTTCTATTTGTTGCCTAACAACTTCTATATCCTTTGTTATTTTCTTTTTTTCTTCCATTATGAAATATGCAATTTATTTTGAAGTTCCTAAAAAGGCTAAGTTAGTTGTATAAATGTTCTAGGGATTCCTTCTAGTGTTAGTAATGATCACCCTTTCTATGTGAATGAAAACAGGATGTGGCGGATCATTAGGAAAATGTTTCTTCCTTTCTTATAAAATTATGCTATGAAGCTCATTAAAGGTAAGATTATAAATATACATGATTAGGTCTTCATCTAGAGGAGATATTTCTTCTTCACCATTTGGGGCTTGCCCATCTTTCAAGGGAGGTGGAGGCTAACTGATGATATAATTTATACTAGGCATGAGGTCAACATCTTGATTCTGCTCCCCTTTTTCTATCTCCATATGTGGGGCCAATATATACTCCTCAATCTATTGGAAAATATCACAATCCTCCTTTTGTATCTTCTCTTATTCTTCAAGTAGATTCTACTTTTCTTCTATTGCCTTCTTCAGTCTAGCTTCCTCCTCTTCAGTTATTCTTGTGCCTAAATTTCCTCTTGTTCCTTCATTTATTACTCTTCATTCTACTTATCTTCTTCCTCATGTTCCACCTCTATTTCCCATTGCTTTTTGATCCATCCTAATTCCATAACTATATTTATAATAGTTGCATATGCCTTTAATTTATAGATTATCTCCTCTGTTGGATTATTGGAAACTTTCCTTTTATACATAATATTCACTAGGGTGTGTTCTCTCGCCTAATTTTCTTCCTAGGTGGTACCTTATTCTTTAATTTCGTTGGAAGGGTATTCTTAATCATATGGTGCATGTGAAAAAGAGTAATTATAGCAATTATTTGTCTTTTCTTCCTCCATCCTTGCATGGGTCCCATATGGCCAGATAAATTGCAACTTGGCACAATGTTTCTTGCAAATTCCTCTGGGATCATATCGATAAAAATCTATTGTACCAAGCTTGATGCTTTCTAATTTTGTGACTTGAAATTTTGTGGCCTTCAAGTTTTTTATCTAGTAAGATCCCACCTACAAGGGAAGAGCAAGCCATGGTTCCTTCCACTTCCATTGTAATATTGCAATTAGACTTGTCAAAATATGATATGAAACCTCTTGCATGACTACTTTTTCCATGGCATACCTTGACAAGAGATGAGATGGTTTGTGGCATCCAAACACTTTGAGCTAAGTACCATCTGGTGGGGAAAACCAATCTACAACTTTTGATACTAAATTAATTACCTCATGAGACATGCAAGGGGATTCTTCTTTAAATATGATTTGGTATAAGACCTTGAATAAATGGCTAACCAAAGTTTCAAAGACACTCGTGTAGTTTCATTTTGCTAACAATCTATAATATATATGGATAGGAGGATCACTAGGTGTCCATTTCCAATCCATTTCATGGAAAGCATTGTGAGAACATATATCGTCCAATAGGTAGCAAGACATGTAGAATTTTTGGTGCTTTCCTTTTGGTGGATTTTTTTCCTTGTTCAAGTTAATATTTAGATATTAAGACAGGATCGACCTAGTTTAATATCTTCCATTATGAGACAATCTGATATAGCATGTAAACCCATCCTTTGGGGAATGATTCAATATTCTTGAGTCTATAGACTCGGTAGCATAACACTATCAAGCACTGAAATACCTTTCTGAGTGATTTTGTCTTGTAAATATTTTTTGGTGTTTGGAAAAACTTTGAATGGTTTCCTTACCCACATATTGGCCACTTCCTTGGCATTGAGATAACCTATTGCTACATATAAATGAGAGTCCATATGTTTTTAAGCTTTAGCAAGTTGTAGATCAGGTAGATATCATGTGGGATTATGAGGAAAGCTACTACCCATTAGTGTTATTTAAAGACATCTTCGTGGTATCTATACCTTGCAGAATCCATTTGATGACATATGCACATGGTAAGACTGGTAATCTCCAAGTCAACCTATAAATCCCTGACTCATTGATGTTGATGTAGACATGTTTATCCTCCAGATCTACCTTGAATTATATGGTAGTGAATGCATCCTTGGAATTATTCCATGTGACATCAGATTCATTCTCAATGTATAATTATGTATCAAAATAATAAGAACTGATATTGAAGGACTTTCAACAAATTCCTCGGTACTGCTCTCTATAGCCTTCTTTATTTCCTATCACTTCGAAGGCATGATGTTATCTGCTAATGAAAGAGAAGTATGCTTAATACCTATGGTGCCTATGGTAAGAGATGTATTCATGGAATTAGCAAGATAACTCTAAATAAATTAGATCAACAATCAATCTAAAAGCAGCAATACACTAACTAAGGAGAGATATTGTAAAATTATAGGTTGTAAGGGGGCAGGATGAGCTCTAAGATTGTGTAATATGTAGTGAGAGATGGGATTGATCAATCTCAGCTAACAAAGGGATGGATTGATGCTTGGCACTATGCAATGCATATTTTTAACTAGTAGATGAGAAAGAGGATTACACATTGCATAGTCTCAGTGGAAAGAATGGACCACTGATGCCTAGTATTGTGCAATGATCAGCTATAGGAGGCCAATGAGTATGAATTTTATATTCTTAGTTGGAAAGGAGAACCCTTTATTCTTTGTATTGTGCAATGCACAGTGGGAGGATCCTACAATCCTTAAGGATGCAGCAGTTCAGCCCAGGAAAAAGATAAGTTTCAAATATAGAGATAATTAAAATACAAGTATATATTGACCCTTGAATTAGTTAGATAAATCATTGTTATCAACTAGAAAATATCATCTGAAGAAAATAACATGCATGCATAAAGAGACTAAGCAGTAGTAACTGCTGGTACGAAAAATGACTTGGGAGGGATGTGACAATTGTAAAAATGAACTACAGACTAAGAAAACACTTGTACATGGTATTAATAACAATAAATCTAATAACTAGAAGAATAAAAGGGAAAATCATCACTTGCAAACACAAAAGTGAGAAAAATGATGGAAAAAGGAGGAAAAAATGACACTTACAAAATTACTCAAAAAATCACTTCTGAATCTCCTTGATCTCATGGGGATAGATTTAGATCCAATCTTGAATGTGAAAATTACCTTTATAAGTCTCCATTATATGGATTTACCCCGATGGGATTAGGGTTAGGGCTTATGATGTGCATGCCTAAAATCAAGGAGAAAGTAACGCTTGTCCATTTATCAAAAATAGAAACTTATGTCACCTGGTCAGAGAAGAAAGTGTAATCCCTGTTTTATAGGGAAGAAAATTTGAATTGTTCTTGGAGGTTGCGCAGTCCACTGGTAGAAATAATTATGCAATCCCCCAGTGACAAGGGATTGCGTAGTTCACTGGCTTAGTGGATTGCACAATTATGACTCTTATAGGAGGATTCCATAGTTTACTTTCCCAATGACTAGTCTCACAAGATTTCATAGTTCGATTCCTCAAGGAATTGTGCAATTTCCAGTGGAAAAGGATTGTGTAGTCCTTAGAGGAAAGACTAGTTGTTGTATAGGTAAATCCTCTTTATGGACAGAGACAATTCCTCTAGCCCTAGAGTAGGTCTAGCAGCAAGGGAAACATGCTAACACCTAATTTTCTAGATCATAAATGAAACATGGATTGAGAAATATGGCCTACCTTGATCTGATGTTGCGATGTTGTTCTTCTTCAAATCTCCTTGATCCTTTGCTTTTCCAAAGCTTGATCTCCACTACTACCAGCGTTCAATTACCTATACAAGTGACCAAGAAACAAAAAGAAGCATACAAATACAACATGCATATATAGATATAACCTATCTAACTGATCAAGGAATGTCATAAATCTTAATCACAAACATGAACAAGGATGGAAATACATATCAGTCATGTCATATTATAAATAGAAGAGGAGTTACAACTCTCGCCTTGATTCGAACCTCTCCTTCAGTGGGTCCAAATCCATGCACGTCTCCAAAGAACTTGTTGTCAAATAAGCGTGGGAAGGCTAATGGTTCAACTCTCTCCTTCAAAGCTTATGGAAATCAAACCTCTCTCAGCTATTCTCTATTCTACTCTAACTAGCAGAGGCATTGGCGTATGATGAATTTATAGAAATGGAGGAGGGGACATGGATCCACTTATGATGGGAAAATGGCTTATCTCTTTGGGAGGTTTCTCTTTTGTAGAAATAAGAGGCCCAAGGGAGGAAGCTCGACCATATCTTAACCAACAAACATCTATCTCTATGTCCTCGAATCTTCTAGGCCATTAAGCTTCGTTTCCTTTTTTTTTTAATTTCTAGAAGTGGATCAGCGCAGGTGTGATGTCCATACTAGTGTTGATCAGCACTGCTCACAAGATTAAGATGGGTCATAGACATTAGTGAGACTGAGAGAGATCACGATGCTCCAAAAAGATAGGTTTTTAAGGAGCTACTTCATGAATGATCAACAACGTGTTTGGTCTATAGATTGCAAGGGATGCAATTTCATATTTTCATGATGGAAAAGGGACACAAAGGTCATTGTTTAGGGTTCTCCAGGATTCAAGAACATGGAGTTTAGAGACAGTGAAAAAATTATGTGTAATAGATGCCCCCTAAAGCATGAAGACAGAATGATAGTGAGGGGTTAAATGTTTACGAGAACGTGCCAAGACCAATATGCTGTCATCGGAAAACCTGCGAGTCAAGTACATATATAAATCTGAAATATCTAATACAAATACATGAGCATGAGGCATGGATGCAACCACCTGTAGAAGAGATCATGTAAATAGGATCCATGGTATGGACACAATGATCCAGAAATAAGAAGGATCACAAATATGGAATCAGGTATGCTCGCAACCATTTGTCAAAAGAGTCATGTATACAGTCATGAATAATCCATATCGCCTCATAGCCTAGACTTTATCAAACAAAACCTGGGGTCTTACACTCCATCACGGCCTGATCAAGCACAATTTCAGGCATGTGAATGAGTCAGCTGAAGTTGAAAATGCAAGACAAACGCTTGATTACCAACCAATGATGTAAAATGTTAACATGCATGAGAGATATCACCAATAATGATGATAACCCTCAAGGTACTAGAAGTACAATCCAAGAGATGTGAATAAGCAACCGAAGTTGAAGACTCCTGAAATAATTTGATCGAAGGTCTATGAGGTGAACCTGTCATTGAATGTGAAAAACTTGCCATTAAGGCATGCAGGCTCTAAGGTACTGAAAGGAGTCTCTAGATCAACTTATCGAATAATGAGCTGAAGTGGACAGGAAGCAATCGGTCAAAGGAGGGTCATGATGTATCCCACATCATTGGCGTGAGACAGAGGAACAATATGGTTGTGAATCAAGATTGAATAGAGAATCAGGGGATGAAAAAATGCAGAGGGAACTACTCTTGAACGTATCGACGACACGACTCTAGATTTTGGCATTATTTGACTCAAATGGAATCAGAGGTCATGTTGAAAAAATGGGTAATTGAATGAGAGGAAAAAAAAGTTCCCAAAATCATGGTGGAAAAGTGAAGAATGAAGGATTTCCCCAACCCAATGAACTGTAGAAAAGTGTCATGTTCAAGAGAGACATACTGCTGACGCAATTGATAAATGCTTCCAATTCCCCCCCACCATTTTTGTCGAGTACCCCAATTATTTTTGAAAATAAGCTTGAAGGGGATAGCATATGCTTTTCATATAAGTTTTTCCTTTGGACAAATCCATCCTAGTACATTTTACAAGCGCCAAGAAGGAGGAACTCAGTAGCATCATGGTGACGATTCCAGTGTCGTTGAATTTTAACGAGTTCGAAAAAGGTGAAACTCGATGCATTTTCTTTTTTATAGAGTTTGAAAAGAAGTGGAAAAGAAAACTCCACATGGCCCTTTTCGTAGAACCTCTTAGCCATGATTGACTAAGGTATTCCTCTTTTGTAAATAGTTTATCCCATCCCGAAAAAGGGGTAAACGCATACTGGGAAAACAACATTTTATTTACTTTAACAAGTTCAAAATGACAAATACGCCACAATATTTTCATTTTTTGAGAGTTAGAAAAGAGCTTAAAGATGACTCTGAGGGGGTGAATTTTTCATTTTTTTTTATCGAGTCCAAAAAAATAATAAACTAGAACTCGTTCCACATCATCCATCAAATATTAGATCCTTGTTGCTGCACAATAATGAACACATTATCTATTCTCAAGGAAAAAAATCGTAAACAATTTCACTTTTTACTTTCATAAGCCTTGGAAGAAATTTTTACCCTTTTTACCTAGATTATGTAGGAGAAAATTGTGGGCAATCCAGGAGGCCGATCGATGAACTGTTGGTACCAGATAAGAGCCATGCTCATAATCTATGTTCACAAACCTATCTAAGAAATTTATATGAAGGATGGTGATTTTTGGGGAAGGATTTTTTAAACTCTTTGTCGCGGCTGAGCCGACCGACGCAACTATTTTTGAAATGGCTGAGACGATCACAAAGAGTGGAAAAACATGAAATTTTTCTCCAAGGATCTCAATCTTAACTCGATTTTCATGTTCATATTTTTGACCAAATATTCTTTAACTTCTGTTATAGGAAGAAAACATCAAACAATATGGTGGCTGAATGGAGAGAAAGGGAACATGAAGATGTGGATAGGGAAGCCATGGAGGACCAAGATTTTCTTGATTCTTTGAGGAATTTTGGGCTTCTCAAACTCTTTTTAACTCTTGGCTTGAGATATTAGCTAAAGTTGCTACAGTACCTAGTAATAATTTGGAACACAGGAAGGGAAATATTTATTATCGGTGACGAAGAGTTGAAAATAGAGGTTTCTGATATTTACTTCATCACCGGTCTATCATAGAGAGGGGAACACGCTCATCTGGCAGGGACATGGATCATGGGTGAGAACATGGATATGCTCATAGGGAGGCAGTGTCCAGAGGTAGTCAAATATTCCAGTGGGAAGATAGATATAAGAAATGTCAAAAAAATTCCTTTCAAAGTAGTCCTATACACCCTAACACGTGCCACTGGGGCATAAGCACCACATGAGGCTACGAAGGCTCAACTCCAAAGCCATTAACTGCATGGCACCCACCATCTTTAACTAGGTGGAAGCAGTGTTGGAAAATATGAAGAAACAACTGTCCAAACGCAAAATGGTCGTATTAATAAATTTGGGTACAGTTCAATCTTAACAGCATTATTCCTAGAATGAGTGTCGTTGTTGCAATTTCAGTGGGAGGAAGTGCTTGTGCCCACACCATGGAATCCATGCATGACCAGATGGAGCGAGATGATGCCTCGCTCATGAGTTGGGCAACACATGTTGTACAAGCCTTCTTTCTTTATGTGGCTAAGGCGTCAACTTATTGTCGTGAAGGACTGGCCATATTCTAGGACTGATTTCCGAGGTGACCCAGAACTTCCACTTCCAGAGGGAGATCAATGGGACGATAAAGGTAAGACATGTTTAAACTTGTGTGCTACAGATGTCGGACCGTAATGAAAAGCTAGAATGTACCCTATCGCCAGAAGAGTGGGGAGGGAATTCGAGATTTCTCAGTATGAGGAAGGATCAGATGATGAAGAGGAGATTTCCTGGAACCTATATGCTTTGATTTCTAGGATTTCAGAATATGCTCGTGTTCATGACATTCCCCACTGATATCATAGGCACATTCTAGGGGTGTCAGATGACATTCATCGATTAATGATTCGAGTCATTTGAGCAGTGACATGCTACCATGAGCACCATGATAATTAGTTTAGCCTAGCTTTTATTTCTGCAGTTGTATACTTTGGTACCTATGAGTCTCTTTATGTACAAGAACATATATATTTTTGGATTATGATGTACCAAACTTTTGCAAACGATACTGACACACACACACACACATAAATACATTTTCCTGTTTAATGCATGATGTAATGATGATCAATGTCTCACTATTTTTGAAAATGTCTCTCTTATTGTAGAAATTATATAACTTATGTGTTATATGTCCAAGATTATTCTGATCTCACACTATTTTAACTTCATGCAAAATACAGAATCTATTCCACCATTGATCATTTGCGGAAATTAAATCAAGATTGCAATGCACACATGAAACAATAAAAATTCACACACATTAACACAGTTGTTTAATGGGAAAGCATGAAGCTGAGAACCCCCAATATATCTATATAATATATTTCATAGATATCATGTAACAATCCTCATACAAAGCTGATCATATCAAGCTCTCAATACAATACAATCGCTACACACTAATCAGGCCCGATCTTGCAAATCCATGCACTGATATTTGCCACCTGCTAGCCTACATATAGTGCGCAATCCATGCTGAAGAATGGCTCTGAATGAGTTCCAATTACTCTAGCCTTTCTCATGGAATCCTCATTGGCATCTCCACTGAGTGTTGGATGCAATCAATGCATCACTATAGTCACAACTGATAGTCTATCTTGCCCTTTCACTTATCTTTCCACTGGTCTCCACTGAAACTTCCAGGAACTGTAGTTAACTGATGCATTGTTCAGTTGATTAATGAGTTATTATTTGTGAATTAATTAACTAATTAATTCACTCCACTCTCACTAGTGTATCAATCAGTTAAACTAGATACAACTAGCTCAACTGATTCTAACTGAGTTAAACTGAATAAAACTCCATAACTACTTCTTCCAACTGTGTCATAACTCGACTACTTGAGTTCTAACTAAGTCCTCCATGAAATAGCTCCAGTAAACCCTCATGAATAGCATAATTCCTTCTGTCAGCTGTTGTGCCACATCTTTGCACTGAACTAAAGTGCTCCAACAGAATAAGTTGTTGTTTAGAGTCCAAATATTAGTAAAAGCTAATAATATCCGACATATCTATTTTTAGACTGACAGTATAAAAATAGACTCCGCCAAAAATATCTAAAAATAGAAGTCCATCTATTTTTCCAACTTGACCAACCATCCACAAATAGCATCCTACAACTCATAGAATATTATCGACATGTCTAAAAATAGACATAGTCTAAAAATAGACTTTGCGCCAAAAATAGCCTACGGGCCCACTTAGTGAAGGTGACTCTTTTCACTAAGCTCATTATCTTGTTGAATCTCAAAACACCCTCTCAACAAGATAGGGATTATCTGCCACCTCGATCCTGTCTCTATGGTATTCGAATTTGCTCTGGGTGAGCACCTTCGTCAGAATATCTGCATCCTGATTCTCTGTAGGAATGTAAGAAAGTAACATGATCCTCCACTGCACACAATCTCTGATATGATGGTACCGGATGTCAATATGTAAAGATCTATCATGAAATATTGGATTAATGGAGAGTTTAATGCAACTCTGATTATCACAATATATCATAGTATCATCTAAATAAGAATCGAACAAATCGACCAAGATCTTCCTCATCCATATAGCCTCACATGTAGCCAAAATTGTTGCCATGTACTCGGCCTCCGCTGAACTGAGTGCCATGGATCTTTGTTTCCTGCTGTACCAAGACATTGTTGTAGATCCAATACCAAAAATCCCTCTAGATGTGCTCTTTCTGTCCATTGGGCTTCTTGCCCAATCTGCATCTGTGAAGCCATGCAACTTCACCTCATCTGACTGTCTGTACCACAATCCATACCCAGATGTGCCCCTGAGATACCTTAGGACATGCTTTCCTACCTTCCAAAAGATCTTGTTAGGCTTAACCATCACTCGTGAAAGCTGGTTCATAGCATAGCATATTTTCGGTCGTGTATTGACTAAATACATGAGTGAACCAACCAACTGTTGAGAAACAGTGGCATCCACTACCTCTGTCGATGTAGCATCCTCCTTCCTCCAACCACCAGGAAGAGGAGTGTCGATAGGCTTGCAGCCTTGCATGTGAAACTTCTCCAGTATCTCCCGGGTGTACTTTCCTTGAGACACAAACAGTTCACCTTACCGCTGCCAAATTTCCAATCCTAGGAAATAATGAAGGAGGCCCAAGTCCTTCATCTCTAACTCCTTTGCAAGATCTGCCTTGCATGAGTGTATCAACAGTTCATCACCCGTTAGTATTAAATCTTCTACATAAAGCACAATGATGAAAATCTTACCCTCCACCACAATCTGGTATAGGATTGGATCCACCTCACTCTTGGCGAAACCAATTCTAGTGAAATAACTGTCCATCCATGTGTACAAAGCACAAGGTGCTTATTTCAGCCCATAGAACGCTCTTTTGAGCCTGCACACATAAGACTCGCTGCTGAAGATTTTGAATCCTTCAGGCTTCTCAATGTACACCTCCTCCTCAATGATTCCGTTGAGGAACGTAGTCTTCACATCCATCTGATGAATGTGCCAACCCATCTGCGATGAGAGAGAAAGGATGGTTCGTATGGAAGAATACCTTGTGACAGGTGAAAATGTTTCTTCATAGTCGATGCCCTCGATCTGTGAGAAGCCCCAAGCAACAAATCTTGCCTTATAATTCTCAACGCTCCCATAAGCAGCTTGCCTCACTTTTTATTTCCATCTCGAGCCTACCACTGATTTCCCTTTCAGCCTTGGGATAATCTCCCATGCACTGTTTTTGACAATCGAATCATACTCTTCCACCATGGCATCTACCCATGCGGGATCCTCCACATATTCCTCAAAAGAGGATGGCTTCGTCACGATACACTTACTCATCAGAGCCATGTATCCAGTAAATCGGTCAAGTGACTATCTCTGTCTACGTTTTGATATAGGAACTCCTACATTTTGCACTGCATCAATATTTAGTCACTAAACTTCTGTAGTGCGCTTCCTCCCTCTGATGTTTGGCGTTGCATGAGTGGTTCCTTCCACTCCGTGAACCTCCCCTTGTGGCTGATCCACATATTGAGGCTCATCTTTAGGAACAAGTAGCACCTCCTCTACATGCAAGTGTAGCTCCCTCTCAAGCGACAACTTCATGGCTTTATCCTCATGAAATTTGATATCCCGTCGCACGATATTCATCCGAATGTCTAGCAAATACACATGATAATTGTGGGGTGTTTCTGTGTACCCCACAAATATCCCAACCTCTGCGATCGGCTCCAGCTTCTTCCTAGCATCCTTCTTCACATGAATGTAAACAGGTGAGCCAAAAATCTTCAAATGAGAAATATCAGGCTTCTTACCAGAAAACACCTCTTCGGGTGTACTCATGCCAGGTACTCTATGAGGACAATGGTTTTTCACATAAATTGCAGTGTTGCATGCCTCAACCCACAAGTGTATGGGAACGCCCTGATCATGCAACATTGCCCATGCAACACCCATGATCGTTCTGTTCTTTCTCCACGACCCCATTTTGTTGTGGGTTATGAGGCGCTATGAGTTCTCTTGGAATTCCTTCTTTGCTACAGAAGTCTTTGAATTTTCCAGAGATGTATTCACCACCATTATTGCTCTGGAGAGCTTTCACCTGCTTCCCTGACTCTTTCTCAACCAGTGCCTTGAACTCACATAACTTTGAGTATGTCTCTCTCTTCTTCTGCATGAAGAAAATCCAGCACTTATGAGAAAAGTCATCAAAAAATATCACATAATACCTGTGCTTTGTTGCTGAAGCAACCGAGAAAGGTCCACACATGTCTGTGTGAATTCTCTCAAGGATCATCGAAGCATGACTGTCCTTCTTATGAAAATTGGTCTTCACAAATTTTCCCAAAGTACATCCCTTGCACTGATCTGATTGCACAAGTGTACCTTTGGGAAGCCCAATAGAAATATGCTGCAAAATTTTCAAAATGCCATGGTGAAGATGGCCCAATCTCCTCTGCCACAATTCACCCTCATCTCATCTCAACACAACTTCTTCTTTGCCTGCCATTGCAGCATAGCCATCTACCTGTAGTTGATAAAGATTCTTAACTCGAATCCCTATCCTCCTGGTTTTACTAGTTGTTTTATGGCGCAGGAAATCTTTTCCCTCGCTAAAAAAAACATCATAACCCTTGTCTTCCAGCATCGCCACAGAGATCAGATTCTTCTTCAATCCTGGAACATGAATGAAATCCTTCAAGATGAAAGGTTTACCGGACTCCCTCTCAAAGGAAATGGTCCCGATACCAGTCGCACTGTATCTACCATCATCGCCCATCTCGATGTGCACTCCAAGATCCTTTTTCTCCAGATCACTAAACAAATATTTGTCTCTGGTCATATGGAAAGATGCACCACTGTCAAGAAACCACATCAATGTCATCACACTTGGAACCAAGCATGCGATCAAAGAAAATTTGAGCTCAAATTTTGAGGCTAAGGCCTCTCTTGCTGCAGAACCAACAATGCTCTTATTATTCTTCTTCTGTGGAAAATTAGTGGCGAAATGCCTGTACTGGTGACAGTGAAAACACTTCACCTTGGACAAATCCTACTTCACCTTGGACAAATCCTACTTCTTGACTTTAGCTTTGGATTTGGAAGATTTATTCCCTTTTCCTTTCTGAGCTTTGGTAGCCAAAGCACAATTTTCTTCGTCTTCATTTTTCGATGAAGATCCATCCCTGGTACCCCACCTTATCTCCTCCTGTACAAGATCCGACCAAAGTCACTCCCATACTGGCAGTTTCTCCCGTCCATTGACGAAGTCTTCGTAGCTATGCCAACTCTTCAGAAGACCAAGGAGAGCCAATATCACCAAGTATTCCTCATCAACAGTAACCCCCACACTTCCCATCTCATGCTTGCAGTGGACAAAATTCGTTAGGTATTTTGGTATACTGTCGCCCTTCTCCATTTTTATTTTTCTGAGCTTGTCTTTAAGTGCCAACTTCCTCTCGTCACTTCTGCTTTGGAAAAATTCTGTAAAATCCTTCCACATTAAGAATGAAGTGGCTTTCCTGTGAAGGCTGGACACAATGTGGTCCTTCACACCTTCCAACAGAATCCTTCAACACTTTTCTACCTTCTTTTTCCCTACGTCAAGTGCTGCTGCATCGCTAGAAGTAGGCTTCAGAATATCAACATCTATGAACTCCTTTAACCCATTATCATCCAACACCACCTACATCATGTCCTTCCATGCTATGTAATTCGAGATCCCATTAAGGGAATACTCCAATCGTAATCCGTTGAAATACATTTCAATGAATGCTCAACTTCTACACCAAGAAAACACTGCAACAAATTCGAATTCCACCAGCACAAAACTCAACTGATTCAATAATTTCAATCTCCTCCAATGATCAATACAGCTCTGATACCATGTAGAAATTATATAAATTATGTGTTATATGTCCAATATTCTCTTGATCTCACACTATTTTAGCTTCATGCAATATACAGAATATATTCCACCATTGATCATTCGCGGAAATTAAATCAAGATTGCAATGCACACATGAAACAATTAAAATTCACACACATTAACACAGTTGTTTAACGGGAAATCCTGAAGTTGAAAACACTGGCTATCTATATATAATATATTTCATAGAGATCATGTAAAAATCCTCATACAAAGCTGATCATATCAAGCTCTCAGTACAATACAATCGCTACACACTAATCAAGCCCGATCTTGCAAATCCATACACCGATCTTTGCCACCTGATAGCCTACCTCTAATGCACAATCCCTGCTAAATAATGGCTCTGATTGAGTTCCAATTACTCCAGCCCTACTCATGAAATCCTCATTGGCATCTCCACTAAGTGTTGGGTGCAATCAATGCATCACTATACTCACAACTGATAGTCTATCTTTCCCTTTCACCTATCTCTCCACTGGTCTCCACTGAAATTGCCATGCACTGTAGTTAACTGATGTATTGTTCATTTTATTAATGAATTATTATTTTTGAATTAATTAACTAATTAATTCACTCCACTCTCACTAGTGTATCAATCAATTAGACTAGATACAACTAGCTCAACTGAGTCTAACTAAGTTACACTGAAGACAACTCCATAACTACTTCTTCCAATTGTGTCATAACTCTACCACTTGAGTTCTAACTGAGTCCTCCATGCAATAGCTCCAGTAAACCCTCAGGAATAGCATAATTACTTCTTTCAGCTACTGTGTCACTATTTTGCACTGAGCTGAAGTGCTCCAAGAGAATAAGTTGATGTTTAGAGTCCAAATATTATTAAGAGCTAATAATATTCGACATATATATTTTTAGACTGGCAGTCTAAAAATAGACTCTGACCAAAATGTCTAAAAATATAAGTCCATCTATTTTTCCAACTTGACCAACCATCCACAAATAGCATCCTGCAACTCATAAAATATGATCGACATGTCTAAAAATAGACATAGTCTAAAAATATACTTTGTGCCAAAAATAGCCTGCAGGCCCACTTAGTGAAGGTGACTCTTTTCACTAAGCTCATCATCTTGTTGAATCTCAACACTTACAACAAAGAATCTGTTAAGTAAAACAAGATAAGTAGGAAAATGGTTTACAAAAAGCACACCAAACCAGTCTCAAACGGTACATTGACGTACAAAAATGTAATGAGGTTTGATTTTTACACAAGGTTGAAACATTTGAAACTCTTCTTGAAAAAAGAAAATTTGTATGCCCCCAGCATGGTGACTTAATTTGAGGTACATGCCCCCAAGCTTCAGTCCATGTGCCTAAGTAGACTGATAGGTACGAGAAAGTGGATGGACTGAAGGTTCAGTTATGAGGTTTAAGTGAAAGGCTTGAATTGAAGGGGAAATTATTTCATATTTTAACCTGGTTGACACAATAAAGGAACTATCCTTAGGACACCTTGTTTCATTTGTTAAAGAGCTTGACACAAGAAAATATTTTTTCTCTCAAGAGCTTGTTTCATTTATTAAGGATATTGACACAAGAAAATGAACTATGCTCCAAAGAGCTTGTTTCATTTTTTAAGGAGTTTGACACAAGAAAATGAACTATGCTCCATAGACCTGATCAAGACATATAAGAGGTCATGGCCTCCAAGAGGTTCTCATCCGATGGGAGAACAACACTCTCGAAATAGGGATCCAATGCCCCTAATACACGATGCACAACATCACTAGCAGCACTATCACTGGATGCGGGCAATTAAAAATTAGCCACATAATCAACCTGTGGAAGGGAAGGACTGACCGAAGGATCAGATGAAGTAGAGACCATATTAACCCGAGCAATGTTCGGTGCTGGAAGAGAAAAAACACCCATTAAGGCATAATCTTTAAAAATTCCAGCACCCACACTTTCGTATGGTGTGGTGCTATGCTCCACATATGTCACATTTCTTTCCAAGGAAGTAGAAGCAAAAAAGGACAACTAGTCAAGACTGATGATCTTTCACAGATGTGGGAAACGAAGAACACGAAACAAAGTGGACAACACACATTAGGGGAATTTTGAGGTCTAAAATGGGCCTCCTAAGAAAAATGTACAACAAAAATAAAATTTATAAGAACCTATAAGATTCAATATGATGATGTCAACCATGGGGAATGAATCACAATTTTTTAAGTAAAAGGGTAAAAGTATTAAAAAATAATAAAATAATAAAACTACTTTTTCTACTTGTATTTTAAACTTATCTCCCAAATTCTTTACTCAAATTTTGAGCTGGAGTACTTGCTGGATGAAAATTTTAATTCCTCATCCAAGTAGTACACATGTTGCATACTTTCGATGGACCCTCCTACACGAAAAATGAGAAATACATAAAAAATGTGATTGCAATCATTTTTTTCATGTATTTATCATTTTTCATGTACTAGGATCCATCAAGTGTATCAAATATGGGTACTCATTGGATTAGGAGTTAAATTTTTCATCCAAAAAGTACTCCCACTCGAAATTTGAGTAAACAATTTGGGAGATAAGTTGAAAGTATGAGTTGAAAAATTATTTTTTTTCTTTTTTCCCTCTAAAATTGGATGATGTAATCAAATATTATTTTATTATTTCCACTATTATTTTATAATTTCTTTAGGAGGCCCATTTTAGACCTCAAAACTCCCCTAATGCAAAGCATAGCGTGAGTCCAACTGTGACCCAGTATAATATTTTAATTGAGCTTGTCATCAACCACTTCTACTTCAACATTGATCGTTTTGCCTTCTAAAGTGATAGGAAAGTTAGGAAGAATACCAAAAGGAAGAGAATACCTTCGATCGAAAGCCTCCAAGGTGTTCAAAGACTAGCTAAGAGTCGGAGAGTCGATGGCTTTCTAACAAGACAAATACATGATGCAAGTGGATGAACCATCATCCACGACTAACCAATGGATGTTGTTTTCATTAATAATGACTTGAATAATGAAAGGAAGTTGAAAAGGAAGATGTGTAATGTGATTTTACAGATCAAAGGTAACGATACTCGAATCAGTCGGATAATTTCCTCCAATGGCAGATAGTAGCGATTTATTTTGTGAAGGAAAACTCTGAAGAACCTCTAATGTGGATATAGCGAAAGGTGCCTAAGCCAAATCCTCAGCAATATTATAATGTTGAGTAGCTTAGGTGTTTGGGTTATAAGAGTATTTTTGAAGCACACCTTTGGAAGGTGGTCCGATAATGGGATCGAGACTAGGTATTTCGATATGAAGAGGACTAGAAGAGGGCAAAGGAGAAGGAGTAGGAGCATCTGTAATTTATTTCTTCACCGACTAACAAGAATGAGTGGAATAATTTTTGGACCTAGTGGCCATAGAAATGGCTGTTGGTCCATTCATCAGGAACACTTGGGAACTCAACGAGGAAGAATATGGAGGTTGTTCCACCAATTGAGTTTGTTGAGATGGAAATGGTTCTTTGAGTACAACCAGAGTTCCTTGAATACCTTTCAGTAAATGACTAACTTCATCCCATTGTGGACATTATTTAGTGTAGTGTTCATCGTCACAGATTAGGCAAGGGTACTTAGGCTTCCGCTTGCTTCTATCATCAGTACGAGGTTTGGGGGAATCCTATTTTGGGCCATCAGATTAGGATTTTCCTTTGCCCTTATTTTTACCCTTGGAAGATTTTTCTGTCACAGTAGACTATACTACGATAACCTTCACAGTTTTACAAGGATTCGAGGGATTATTCAAAACATAATCGAAGGAGGAAGTGGATTTATTTTTACCAGAAGAATGCTTCCAAGAAGTCTGGGTAAATGATCCAATGATGCCATCGACATGTGGTTTCATTGGAGCTTTGCAAGTTCCAGATTTAATAGAAGCACGCAGAGCATCAGGTAAGAGATCATACAACGTACCAGACTAGGAATATAACAGATCAACATAAGTTTCATGAGAAATGGCTTGCTCTTTTGTGACACATGCCCCCATGGAAATATCCTTGGTGATATCATTGACAAAGGATTTGGTGAACCATTCAGTCAAGAGTTCATCAGGAATTTCAAACTTGATCAAACGACGTTGTCATCTCCATTCATGTATATGATCGGATATGTGCATGGCAATATCTTATTTCAAGGATATGAGGAGGTGTGTTCTTGTTTCATAGCAAACCGATAGCTGAAAGTGTGTGAGAAAATCCAGAGCGAGAGAGTTGAAATCTTGGAAATTTCCACGAGGAAGCTTAATGTACCACTTGGCAGCAGCACTAGTCAACGTTCTCTGAAAATGATGCAGGCAAACAGAGTCATTAACCCAAGAGTTAGAAGGACACCAAAGATGGTAGGTCATGACATGCACCTAAGGTCTTCTCCAGAATTGCCTTCAAATCGTGTGGGATTTTGGTGGGAACTGGAACCCAATGTGGATTATGAAGGATCAGATCATTAGTTAATCTTGACACAATGGGTAGTTCCAAAGTTGCAAGAAAAGGAAATTGTGTATTGAAAGGCATAATCGGACTTTGATAAAGGCCCATTTGAGGATTACAACCAGGTTGGGAGAAATTCTGCCCCCATGGTTTTTTCGGAAGGATTTGTCCCATAAGGAATGAAAAATTGATGATTTTTACCATATCCCAGTTGTTGACTAAAAAACTGATTTTGATCTGCAGCAAACCATTGAGGTCTAGCGTAAGCATGATTCGCAACATATGGATTTCGTTGCTGCTAAACTTTTGGAATGCAGTGCCCTGTGGTTGACCTTGTGAACTAAAAATTTAACCTTGAGAACCCAATGATTTACCTTGTGAGCCCAAAGTTTGACCTTGAGGTTGTTGGATGGTACCTTGAGGATTTGACATCATGATACTGTTCAGTTACTGAGGTTGGAAAGGTTTCCCTTAAGAACCAGGTTGACGCAGCTGAAAAAACATCTGAATTTGTTGAGACAAGGGTTTTCCTTGCTAGAAAAAAGGTCAGCCTTGCCGAAAGTAAGCTTTTCTTGTTGACCAGAATATTTTCCCTGTTCAGAGTAGGAAAACTTACCTTGATGGGCAAAAGGTTGGCTGGATTGTACATAAGGCGATGCTTGTTGTACATAGGGATGACCTTGTTGCACATAGGGTTGTTTTTGACCAAACATAGGCCCCTTATGATATGCATAAGCCCCTGATTAAATTCTAGACTAACCTTGAAATCCTTGAACAGAGTCTGCAACTGCTGAGAACCAAACAGGACATAGGATTGTTGGTTGAGTATATGATTCTGCAAAGCTTTCTAATACTGATCATATGTTAATCCTTCTGGACCGAATGATCTGGAAGGCATAGGGATACTACCAACAGGTTGAGAATATCCTGGGATGTGAGTTTGTAATCCACTCACAGATGGTCCAACTGAAGAGTGAGAAACATTCGACAGGGATGGACCTACGCCAGCAATTTGAATCGACGTAATCGATATGGGAGCATTGATGGGAGGTGTCAAAACATAGAGGAAAATAGTTTGTTGTGTGGGAATAGAAATAACTCTTGTTAGAGCAGGGATGGTGCCGGAAAAACGAACCAGATGTAGGTATCATGGTAATTTTCCAGATGGAGTTGTGATACAAAGACATGGCACTTGAAAAACTTGAAACTAGATGTCCCAAGGATGTGTAACCTTGTGGAATGGATGGGTGGGTAGTAGGCTAAGAGACCTACCACCCAAAGGGGAAGTGTTCAGGAGGGAATGGGTGCCTCTCATACAAATTCTCATCCATACCACTAATGGTGCTTGAAACCTCAAGGGGAGATGAAACCTCTCCTTTATAAGCCATTGGTGGAAATAGATGACGAGTGGCAGCATGATGCATGGATGGTGAAGGTGGCAAAGGTACACCAGGTGTATCAAACAGACTATATTGTCATTCAAGGGAGAGTTATTCAGAATCGAATAACAGATTCCAAGAAAATGCAATATAGCTAACTGCCTCGTTAGGAGGATACTAAGTATCAAGAGGTTGAACACTTGGAATGAAGGAAAGCTCAACACTTTGGGCTCCAACCAATGGTGAAGCATCAGAAGAGACTTTCAATGATGTCCCTTCAGAAGAGGATGACAAAGAGGAAGTCAAACTTGTTGGTTCAACCATGATGACTTTGAATCAAAATAAAAAGAGGAAAATAAGTGATTAATTAAAGGCTTTAAAATATATTCATAAGGAGTTACTCATGATGTGGCTCAGAAATATCTTAATAGGTAAGCCTTGTGATCACGAGAAATCGATTTTAGAACTTAAAAAACAAATAAATAAAAAAGGGTGAACTAGGCATAAAGGATTACCAGGTATCCATGAAGTGCAATAAACACCTTAGAAAATAAATTTACCAAGGACTTAACATGCGACAGCCAATCTCCCCAAATGTTGTGTTCGGTGTATCACGTCTACAAGGCGGTCGACTCAGTTACCTATGGTAGGTTTGCAGCCTAATGGTTTCTCCCAAAATATACTCAATGATACATGGGAGTCCAAGTCCTTAGTAGTGTTGTCTGATGTGTAACAGCTGGATGAGAGCATCCAAAATATACTTATCATATGTAAATATAATTCCATACGTGGGACGAGATATCACCCTCGGATTGTAAGGCAGACTGTTAGCGATAGCTCCTACGTTTTATGATGCCAGAACACATCTCTAGCCTAGACCTCTAAAATTGTTTCATTAGGTTCCAAATTATCCTTAGGTTAATTGAATAAATTTTAGATTTTATCTTGAATTAGGTCTCGGTTTCAAAGCCCTACCGATGTCACCTGAATTCCTGGGATGCAGCTATATGAGAAAAACCAACCATTCACTTCGATGAAAGCTACACTAATTGGGAAGAAGAAGTTCACTCAATCAATGCAGAAACTAATAAAATGCATTAAATTAAAATTCACTACTCTTAAAGTGCATGAACTAAAGCAAAATGAAAATTTCTTTCATTATCCTAATTTTCACTGAATGCACTGATATTAATCGAAATGAAGCTTTTCCTTTAAGATGGAGAAACAAAATGCAACATTTTTTTTTGTTATTTTCAATGTAAACACAATGAAAAATATGCACTAATCAATTCGAATGTAATCAAATGGTTTGATTATTTATATAATGAAATTCCTCACAATATTACAACATGCAACAATCATACCAAAGAGAAATCTCACAACGTGTTCTGAAAACAAGACATTCTTCACACTTTTCACACTAATCAATCACTCAGAAAGGATGTTCCAACTGAATATAAGCAATGTGATCTATGCTTGTTGGTTGAAAAGAGAGTCAAATGTACATGAGAGAGACACTTGAAGGCTCTAATCACAGAAATCAATTGAAAAACAAAAAAAAAATCAAACCAAAAGGTTCAAAAATGGATGATAGAACTGACCCAACAACAGGTCTAGAACCCAACGAAACATGCGACCAATTGAATTACTCGAGACACCTAGAAACCATAGGGTGAAGAGGATGCACAGTTCGAATGAAAGGGAACCAAAACTAAAATTAATGAGACAATCAAGTTGTAGAACAAGAGTCAACAAGAGAAAATCATGTAGAGAAAATAATCTGGAAGGGTAAGACACACTAGAACTCAATGGAGAGAAACCCTAGAAACAAACACACATGAATCAACGCACTTGTGAGGCCATACGTTGCGCTAGAAGGCCAAAAGAATGACTGTGTTAAAGCATTTAGCATTGATTGGTGTGCTATCAGAGAAAGAACAACGTCGGTCAATGGAATTAAAAAGGAGGACTTAATGATGTTAAGAAGTGACAAAGTAATGAACATAAATATAACCCTTGATGTTAGGTAACTTTAGAATTGATAAATGTAATTGTTCTCCAAGTTATGGTATGTTATAAATGTATATGTAAAAAACAAAAACTGAGGTTGTTGTGCAAGAATGGGTACATTACACATCAGTCTTCATTGATTCTTGAGTTATTCATTTTTATATAAAATAATAATCAATGACTGCAATTTAAAGGACCTTGTTGTGAAGTTAGTTAGCTTCCCTCTTCCCATTAAGTTCTCGCAATATCTTACTCATCTTGGTATTTGGTCACAGCACCAAGTTCATGTTAGTCTTTGTAGTTCTAAGAGGTGTTCTAGTATGAGATGGTGTCCATTAGATTAAGGAAAAAATTCAATTGATTTTCTCCCATAACTAGAAAAGTTTATAAGGAATTTTTTTTTTAAAATTAGCATTAATTATCCAGTTTAATTATTTTCATATGTATAACTTAGTGAAATTGATTAATTCATTGGGATTAATTGAGGAAAATCAATTTTCCTCTAATGTCTTTTAGAAAAGTCATTTTTAGAAGTCAAGGTCATCTTAACCATTGATTAGAATTATATTTTGGTCATTGGTTGATCAAAAAGTGATTATAAGAGAAGATCGATGGGAATTTGGAGAACACATTAGATTGAGATAAATAATGATTGAAGACATTATTGCCAAAGAAAAATATTCACAACAATATCCAAATTCTCAATTGAATAGGGAGATCAATTTTATCTATAGAAAGGTCAATTTTCCCTAGAAATATGAACTGAATTAGAGAGGTCAAGTTTTCAGAGAAAGAAGGAATTTTCTAGAGTAGTTTTCCAAAGAAGGTTGGATTTATAGAGTAGACTGAGTTTATTTCCTAATAAGTATGAGTTTCCATAGTGTTGCATTGAAAATTGTCACCTTGACATTCTGCTATCTGTATGAGCTCATTATCACTCATACTTTCCTCCTTTGCAAGTCTAAAACATCAGTTCCTCATGTCAAGCCTTAAAAATAAGAGAAAAGCTCTCAAAAATCTCTAAAACTCTGGTATCCCACTTTCTCTTTGTCTTACTTGCGGTCCCGCACCTAATGGTCTTGTCTCATGCGTACCTGACTGCACTTTCTCTGTGTTAAGAGTGCAGACCCCTGTAAAATATTAAAAACGTGCAAGTAAACTCAAAAATCTCACTTTCAGTCATTTCTAGAAGCTTCTGGAAGGAATCTTGCAGTGGCAAATCTGCTCTTTTCAAGTTCATGTATCCCATGCCTTAAGGATCTAACCCCTTGATGTGAAGAGCTTATCCCTTTGAAGGAGGATTCTATCCCTTCATAGGTGCAACTGTAACCTCCTCTTTTTCACTATAAAAAGAGGCATTGGGCAACCTCAAGGGGAGTTCAAGCTTTAGTGTTATTTGAGGTAAAGTGTTGTTGGAACTTAGACTTCTTTAGATGAGATTTTATGAGGAAAGATTACATACCTGTATGTATCTTGGTTGGAAGAGTCCAAGGCTTTTTTTAGTAAAGGAAATTCTTGCTTCAGACCCTGGGAAGACATGTTCAACATCAAGGCTAAAAAGGTTGTAAGGTTCTTCTACTATTTCAAAGTTAATACAAATAAGTTTGTTTTTCTCAATAAGCTGTCATTTGATTGTTTATTTTATGGATTCCTTGATCACCATAATAGATATGATTTATGAATACATGCTATGTAGATGCTATTTTATATTTATTTGTTTGTGATTGCAGATCTTCGAAGGTAACTCTTTCAAGCGACTGAAGGACAACTACTACAAACAAACGTTGCATCAAGGTAGGATCGTAACACCTTTGTAGCATTTACTTATAAGTCATGATATATCTAGAGAAAGATAGATTTAATTGTTTGTTTGTTGCTAGAGTATATTCTGATACTAGGGAGATCAATCTTGTCTGCAAGATCGATTTATCCGGCCAACACATAGAGGCCAACTTAGTTAAGCCCACATGGGTGGATTAGTTTAGGGAGCTAGCAGATGGCTGAATTGAATGAAAGCGGCCAAGTTTCTTACAGGAGGTTAGAATAACTAGCAGAAGTGAAGAAACAATTTTCCAAAGGTTTACTAATTTACAACAAACAATTGTAATAATATTTAATTAATTTTTTTTGAAGAATAGTAAAAATACTCCCTGGAATAATTCTTTTTCCCCACACTCAAGTTTTTCCACAGTCATTTTTCTTAAAAAATCAGTATCCATTCTTTAGGTCCCTATATTACTAGTAAAGTCCCTTATTTTTTTTAGTGTAACCCCCTTGTTGTTATTATTATACCCTTGTAACCCCCATATTGTTATTATTGTGCCCTTAAATTATTATTGTTAGGTTGGCTAGGATTACATTGTGGCCCCATGGACTCCTATATATAGAAAGGAGGTTTTGTAATTTGAATCATCCGAGAATTGTTCATTCATGTAATGTGTTTGAGGCTTCCCCCTCGAAGCAGCTTATTTCTAAGGCGTTGATATCACTTTTCTTCTCTTTTTGGAGGTGGTTTCACAACATTTGGTATCAAAACTTTGAGATTCTAGGGTTTCTCTGCTCCAAACATGTCATCGTGGTATTTTTGTAATAATTTTTTTTTCTACGAAGGTTCAGAATCTGAAATTTTTAGAGTGCAAAGCCAAAATCCTGAGGAACATCGTTGCAAAATTTCCGAGCTTGGTTCGTAATATTGTTGGAGATATGATCTATGTAAGTTAGGTCATTTTGCAGGCTCCTGAATTTAACCTAAACAGGTCATCATGGTATTTTCGTAATAAATATTTTTATAAGAAGGTTTAGAAGCTGAAATTGTTAGAGTACAAAGCCACAATCCTTAGGAACATTGTCGTAAAATTTCAGATATTGGTTCACAATATTTTCGGAGATATGAGCTGTGGAAGTTAGGGCTTTTTGAGGCTTCTGAATTTCATCTCAAAGAGGTGATCGTGGGAAACTCTTCATATCTCTCTCTCTGAGCATGAGATTGGAACGCTGTAAAAAGTGGCTGCAAGTACATGGACTGTAGTTTTTGTTCTATCAATTTCAGAGAAAAAGAAGGAAACAGTGACATGTGGCAAGTCGTACAAGTTTTCTCTACTGAACCAGTCCAAAATTGGGTCATTGTAGGAGATTGGACTTAACTTTGCCTTGAAGAATCCAAATCAGATCAGACATGTGGCATTTGAAAGAAGCTTCAGAGGGCTACTACAGGGATGAATTTTAGATATTGAGGATCTGCAATTATAGATATGATTCAATTTCAATATCGAGCTCCTCAAAAGAAAGAAAAAGGTGTGTATTTTTTTTTCCGAATTTCATAAGTCTTGTTTGAAGAATCAAGTTGAATTGATTTCAAGGGCATATTGTAGAATATATATCAGTATTGGATTCTAAAATGGCCCCTAAAAATAATTCAACACCCATTAATCCTTTAGAAATCTCTACTATGACTCATGAAGACGAAGAATGGCAACATGACATATCAAAATTACAAGAGCAAGTGCAACAAATTTTGCTCTCGCAAAGAGAAACAAAAAATGATATGGAATTTTTGAAGAAAGGCATGGAAACTAAGATGGATGGTTTGAATAAAGGTGTGGAATATAAGATGGATGGTTTGAAGAATGGCATGGAATATAATATAGATGGCATGGAAGCTGGCATGGAATCTAAGATGGATGACATGGAAGCTAAGATCGACGAGAAAATGGAAAACATGAAGAATGATCTAAAAGAACACATGGAAGGTTTGACAAAGTTGATACAAGAAATTTTTCCTAATGGTGAAAAGATACTAGAGGAAACTCATGATGAGAACAAAATAAATGTTAATCATGATTTCATAAAATCTAACATTGGCAGGAAGAAGCACCATATTCCAAAAATGGATATGAGGAAGTTTGATGGAAAGGAACCTGTAACATGGATACTATAGATGGAGAAATATTTTGATCTCCATAATGTGCAAAACACACAAAAGGTACGCAATGCAACTTTACATTTAGAACAAAATACATTTGTATGGTATCAATGGCTTTACTCCCATAAAAAAATTGTCACTTGGTCAATTTTTACGGAGGAAATGATAGCACATTATGAGGATACAAAGAGCAACATCTCCATTAGCCAATTGATAAATCTCAAACAAAAGGGTTTAATGGGGGAGAAGATTGAGGACTTCCAAACATTGAATATAAGGGTAACTGATATTCTAGAGGAACACAAGATTGATCTCTTCATAGGTACTTTAAAGGATAACATCCAACATGAATTTCGAGTTTTGGAACCTGATTCATTGGAGAAGGCATTCAAGTTGTCAACAAAAATTGAATGTAAAATTATGGCGACAAGGAAGCCTACCACTCACTTCTATAAAGAGAGAAGTGTTGCTACTCCTCGATTTCCACAACCTAGAAGGTTGACACCACAAAAATTGGAAGAAAAAAGAGCAAAAGGGCTTTTCTACAGTTGTGATAGAAAATACACTAAAGGTCATAAGTGTGCTGAGAAGAAATTATTTTACATAGATTGTGAAGAGGAAGAAGAAAATGAACAAGAAGAGGATATACCCAGGAACCAGCCCTAGAAGAGGAAGAAATGAATCCGACCATATCGTGTAATGCATTGGCAGGAATTACCACTCCTCAAACTCTCAAGATAGAAGGACAAATCAAGAAGAAAAAGCTAATAGTGTTGATTGATTCAGGTAGCACCCATAATTTTATTCATTGTAAGGTAGCCAAGGAATTAAATTGTTTCCTATACCCAGCACCAGAATGTCAAGTGATGGTTGCAAATGGAGGAACTATAAATTTCTCTGAAAAATGCCATAATATCAAGCTAACCATGGGGGAATATGTATTGAATAGTCCAATGCTTTCCATTCCTATGGGAGGTGCTGATGTTGTACTAGGAGTACAATGGTTACAATCTTTGGGGACGGTAGCTTTTAATTTTCGAGAACTTTTCTTGAAATTTTTTTCAGAAGGAAAGGAAGTTGAATTACGGGGTATTGCGGGGAAGCCAGGAAGGATAATAAGCTCTAATGTCATGACAAAGCCTCTAAAGAAAGAACAGCGAGGCGTAATTGCACAATTATGCTCACTAGAAGTTCCAACATCAAAATCATCTATTTCTGCAGATCTCCAACAAGTCTTGGACAATCATTCCCAGGTGTTTGAAACTCCCAAAGGACTCCCACCTATTCGTGATCATGATCATGCTATTCATTTGATTCCAGGAAGTGTTCCTCCAAACATCAGGCCTTATAGATATCCTTACTTCCAAAAGAGAGAAATTGAACATATGATTGCAGAAATGTTAGAGGCGGGTATAATTCAACCTAGTAAAAGTTCTTTCTCTGCTCCTGTAGTATTGGTACACAAGAAGGATGGATCATGGCGAATGTATTTGGATTATAGGGAGCTCAATAAGCTCACCATTAAAGACAAATTTCCCATTCCTGTGATTGATGAATTATTGGATGAATTACATGGAGCAATTTATTTTACCAAGTTGGATCTTCGTTCAAGGTATCATCAAATTAGAATGAAGACTGAAGATATTCCAAAAACAGCATTTCGAACTCATGAGGGTCATTATGAATTTTTGGTCATGCCTTTTGGCCTTACCAATGCACCTTCTACATTTCAAGGGTTGATGAATTCCATTTTCAAAGCCTTCCTTAGAAAATTTGTGCTAGTATTTTTTGATGATATACTAATCTACAGCAGGTCTTGGAAGGATCATGTTGAACATGTTGACGGGGTGCTCAAACTATTGCAGGAGAAACAATTATATGCAAAAAAATCCAAATGTTTCTTTGGAGTACAAGAGGTGGAATATCTGGGTCATATTGTATCTCACGAGGGTGTTAAAGTAGACCCTAACAAAATTAAAGCCATTAAGGAATGGAAAGTCCTGACAACCATAAAGCAGTTGCGAGGATTTCTCGGGTTAACAGGGTATTATCACAAGTTTGTTAAGAATTATGGGAGAATAGCAGCACCTCTAACAACATTATTGAAGAAAGATGCATTTTCATGGACTCCTGAAGCAACTAAGGCCTTTGAACATCTTAAAGAGGCAATGTGCCTAACATCGGTCTTAGCTACGCCAGACTTCACAAAAACCTTTATTATGGAATGTGATGCCTCAGGAAATGGAATTGGTGCAGTTTTAATGCAGGAAGGAAGACCCATTTCTTTTGAAAGTCGTCCAATCAAAGGAAAGTATTTACAAAAACCTATTTATGAGAAGAAATGTTAGCAATACTGCATGCACTAAAGAAATGGCGAACTTACCTAATGGGAAGACACTTCAAGGTAAAAACTGATCATGATAGTCTTAAACACTTTTTGGAACAAAGACTATCTTCAGAAGAGCAGCAAAAATGGGTTACAAAGATGTTGGGTTATGACTTTGAAATAATCTACAAAAAAGGAAAGCTTAATGTTGTTGCAGATGCACTCTCAAGAAAGAATGAAGAGGAGGAAGCATTGCTTTGTGCCATTTCTATTATCCAACCAGATTGGATAACTGAAGCAAGAGATGAATGGAAGAAGGACAAAGATGTATGGATACTCATTCAAAAGTTGCAGCAAGATCCTAGTACATCTGATACATTTAGTTGGAAAAAATGATTCCTTATGGTACAAAGATCGCTTATATCTTTGTAAGAATTCCCAACTAAAACAAAAGATTCTTCTGGAATTGCACACTTCTCCTTTAGGAGGACACTCAGGATTTTTAAAAACTTACCACAGGGTGAAGAAAGAATTTTTTTGGGGTGGCCTTAAATCTAATATTCAAAAGTTTGTGGCAGAATGTTTGGTTTGCCAGTAGAATAAAATTGAGAATAAATCATATTGGAACCTGAAGCGGTCACGGAAACAAGAACTCAACAACTACAGAATCGATCAATTTCAGAGTATCTCATCAAGTGGAATAACTTACCCACTGAAGATTCTACATGGGAGGATGAGAATTTTATGCAAAAGCACCCAGAGCTACTCAATCGTTGAGGACAACACTTTTTTGAAGGAGACGGGCATGTTAGGTCCCTATATTACTAGTATAGTCCCTCATTGTTGTTAGTGTAACCCCCTTATTGTTATTATTGTACCCTTGTAACCCCCATTTTGTTATTATTGTGCCCTTAAATTATTATTGTTAGGTCGGCTAGGATGACATTGTGGCCCCATGGACTCCTATATATAGAAAGGAGGTTTTGTAATTTGAATCATCCAAGAATTTTTCATTCATGTAATGTATTGGAGGCTACCCCCTCGAAGTGGCTTATTTCTTAGGCGTTGATATCTCTTTTCTTCTCTTTTTGGAGCTGGTTTCAAAACACTATTATTTTATTATGTCGTATTTTCTCAGTTCTTGTGATTTAATTTTCTGTGAAGTTGTAGTACCATTTTATTCTATATTTTTCGCATATAAATTATAGTAAAATATTTTGGATATTTGAATATTAACCATTAACTGCAATAGTATTTGAAATTTCACATGGTATCAGAGCATTTTCGTAGGAAGAAGAATACTATATGCAGGTGCAGGAAGAGAAAAGAGAGGGTTTAAAAAACTCACTTCATATTCTTCATTTTATTTGGGTCTCACTATATTTCCGAGGGTTTATAAAATGATCTTGGTAGTTTTGATAGATAAAGACAGATTGGACTGAGCCTCAAATTTTGGTGTCTATAAATCCATAATTTATTTATTATTGAAATAAAAAGATCTCAAGGACTCTATGCAACCAACGTGATAGGCTTACTAATGGATACAACACGACTCACAACATATAAGAAGGAAGATGCCAAATTGAGGAGGATAATACTTAATGGATTCAAGTACCATATAGTCCCATATATCATTGAGTTAGATATATTGAAGAAATGTGGGATGCTACATTGAAACTGTTTCAGGATGCTATTATTAATAGGAAGTTGATTCTTAAAGAGAATCTAATAAATTCCAAGACAAATAAGGGTGAAGACATTTTTATCTACCTCACCAGGCTTGGAATGGTAAAGGACAAGTTAGCTATAGTGGGAGATCAAGAAAATCATAATGAGCTAGTGTTTATAGCCTTAAATGGGTTTACGAAGTAGTTGAATGTCTTCGTTCAAGTCATTAATAGAAGAGAAAACATACAAAGTTGGGATCGATTATGGAATGATTTCACTCAATAGGAGCTTAGACTAATTCTTATCAGTAACAATAGCAGTATGAATCAGAAAAATTAGGATCAATAGGAAAACATGGCCCTGGCAGGAAAAAAGAAAGTAAATAAGGGGTCTGGAAGGGGAATGAACCCAAAAGTTTAGAAGAACAATAAGGACCTTTCAAAGGTCAAATGTTATGACTATCACAAGTTTGGTCATTATGTCAAGAAATATCTGTAGAGAAACAAAAATGAGAATAAGGAAAAGAATAAAACAGTAACCTAAACGCGTGTAACTTCAACGAGTGTAGATGAGATCTCTAGCAGTATGGAATAGGAAATTGGACATATATCTTGCCTATGAAACTTGACCGCATAGGGTTTTTTGTAAATAGATAGTGGCACATCATTTCACATGATAGGAGTTAGAGAGTAACTCTCCCTTTATAAGGAGGAGAACACTAGATTCCAAATTTTGATAGGGTATAAGTCTAAGTGCAAGCCAATTGCAGCATATACTTTTATGTTTCGGAGGGAGAATGGGAAGTCGATTCCTATTCATGATGTGTTGTATGTTCTAAATTTTGGCATGAACTTTATTTCCATATGTTTCCTTTAGGATAAAGGGTGTTAACACTGGAAAAACGTACAACAGAATATGACATTAATTAATGTCAAGCCTAAGGATTTACAGGGCAGGAACACATTATGGAATCAAGAAAGTATTTGAAATCTCTAAGGTTTTTAGAAAATCAGATTTGAACTAGTCTTAAATGCTAAAATGTGCGCTTAATCCTTCGAGAAGAGCACCTTCTGTACACATCTTTGCCCAATAAATGTGCATTCCTGGAAATGGAAAAATGTCGCTTTCCGGGACCACACAAAGCAAAGGACAATTACTCCATATATGAAGCCACCTAAGGACAGCCACCAACACCTCCTTAGACACTATTTGAGCACACAAAGCAATATTTGGAGCACACAATGGAATAATACCTCTCCTTTGGGTCACCATCCATCATGTACCAAGGGAGGGAAGGAGGATTTGAAAATCCCTTATATAAAGCCACCAAGAGATGAAGAAATGGTGATCACATTGTTATGCTGGCCAAAGTTGCCCAAGAAACACCAACAGGGTGTGACCCGGAGCTGGAGCTGAAGAGGACTCGATTGTTGGCCACCCAACAATCCTAGTCCACCACCACAGAGAGAGAGGGAGATTTCGTCAGAGGCAGAGCTTGGAAGGCAACATCCTTGCATCGGAACCTAAAGCCATTACCTATGTGCCCTTTGCTAAGTGGGTAAAATTTCTTCTCCATTCAAAACCTTTAATAAGAAGATGCTTTTGAGCCATTGTTGGTATTATTATCATTTTGACTCTCTTTAATAGCTTCTGTATATTTGTGTTTTAGTTTTATTTTACTTTGAGAATACATTCGCATATGTTTTTCACTAAATTGTGTGCTTTTGAGCTCCACCACTTTCTGTCTGAACCAATAGTTTAAAGGGTATACCACACTCTTTAAACTGGTGAGATTTCGTACACCCGTGTGACTAATCCACCACAAAAGGATTGGTGACTCCACTGATGTGTTCCAAGTTTATGTGGTTGTGCCATCTTTTGTAGGAGACCCTTTGTCTATGCTGGAGTGGAGCTGGCAGTCCTATGACCCATCTTACAGTCCCTAGATTCACTGGAGTGAAATACTAAATAAGGAAGCTCCTAATATTTTTTACATGCAGGATTTTTGAGCATTGTATTTTCTCATAGACGTGCAAGGCGCATGTTCAACTCTGACCTGCGTGCAGGAAGGCACACCTATCAAGGATTTTTGTGCGCAAATGGAAGAATGATATTTTTTCTCCCTATATTTTACATTTTTTAGCTTTTAGTGTGTTAGGCATCCCCTAATGTATCTTCCAGCACTTGTGTTGATACCACACAGCTTCTGAGAACTCACTTTTGCTACTTTCTGTAGGCATAGAGTTAGTTTCTCTTTAAGTCAATTTTTTGAAAAAATCTTCACATAGTTTAAGTAGGGGCGAAATTAACCATTGAATTCTGAACAATTTATGTATTGTAAAAATTTGGTATTCACACTTAAATTAACTAGTCCAAGTAAGTGGTCCATGACCACATATGCATAAGCTAGTGTAGAAATTGTTTAGCTTAATCCAATTTTTTCATTTAGGAAGTAAGTAATCTCTGCTACCTTTCCACCCTCTAGTGATCCTAGGCAAGCATATGAATGCTCTATTTTTTTTATTCACCATCTCCCTTTAGTTAGTCACATATATTAACTAGGAATATTTGGAAGCGGCCCATTATCCACACACGTTTTCTATTTTGAGCCAGGAACAAGATAACATAGTTTAACTAGGGGTTTTTTTGTAAAGGATCACTGATATACAAATGTTCAAACTATGATTTTTTTCACCTTATTCTCACACACACTCACCCACTAAGAAAAAAAAGCCACCTAAAACTAACTTAAACAAACTCACTAAATTATCCCCACAGGGGCCACAAGAGAATTTATAGACTAAGTTAGGATCAAGGGGGTAGGCATCCAATAAGCCGCCTTGATCACACTTCATATTGAAAAATAGAAATTTTGTATTTAGGGAGCTTCAAAATCCACCTATTAGCCCATGGAAAATAAAACTCGAGTGCGACAGAGACCTAATTCAGAGGGGGTTAGGCTTAGGCGCAGTGCATGCTGTATCAGTTGGGGCTACCTGACCCGGCTGATACTCGGTACTGTTAGCTGACTACCAAGGAGCCCAAGACTCAAACGCTAACGTGGGATAGTGGTTTTTAGTGGCCAAAAACTAGGGCATCCTTTACCCTATAGGTGACAGTGCAGGAAAGTGCCAGATCCTCTACCCTTACCTTGGTGGATTCTCTTCAATTGAATGGGGGTGTTACCAGCTCTTAAGGGACCTTGTGCCAGCACTTACAAGAAATATTCTCAAGGCCCAGTTAATTTTGAGTGTGTGAGGACGCATAGGTCTTCTAGGATTTTGATTATCATGCGCAAAACAAAAGAAAACCATCTTTTTGCTTGACTGATCACATAGATTAAGTTAAAGGAAAAATCATTTTATTTTCACTTTGTTTTATGTATGTGGCCATAAATTTTCTTTTACCTAGACTCTATCCCCTCAAAATTTTCCCAAACATAACCTGTTCGACACCCAAATGGTCCCAACGGAACCTTGTCGATCTAGGCATATTTTGGACCTACACCCATTACAGGGAGGGGTTCCAGGTCTTTCTCCATTTAGGCATCATAGACGGAACGCTACCATTTTCATTGGTTCATCCTTCATTGGAGCAACCATAGTTAGGAACCGTAGTCGGTCTCCCAACACCACACCGCACACCACTCCCCCCTCGGCCCCTAGGGGGCAAAGGAGCACATCCCATTCGGGAAGCTAGCTGAACACACATTAGGGTACGTCACAGACTAACCCGCATTCTAACTAGAACTTCATGTATTCACATGTTTCCATGGCGTCAACCTCCTAGTCACCCTTTTTAGCTACGTTGAATCTACCCAATTTAACCAAGCTCAAAAATGACCCCATTGCACACGATCCTTCATGGCCTCCCTTGCCCACGAAGCCCCCTTCAGATATACCAAAGTTTGAAGGCAAGCAAGTGGAAGACCCAGGTAATAATATAATGACCTTTCACCTGTGGTGCTCATCGAATAGTATCATCGATGAAACTATTCGATTGAGGCTATTTCAATGAACTCTTATGCGAGTAGCCACGAAATGGTACATGGAGCAACCTCCTACTTCACATGGAACATTTAGCGCCCCTGCTACTGCATTCCTCGCTTAATTTTAGATACCCATTCACCATGATTCAGAAATAGAGTTACTGACTTATTTTAGACAAACCCCTGTCGTCCATATCTTTGACCATCTTCACGAGTGGAGGCAGCATCGCAGTTTATGCAAAGATTAACTCGACGATCGGGTCCTCTTATATTTATTCTTGAAAACTCTAACAACGCAGATTTCAAAGGATGTGGCGCAACAATACCCCGCATTTTAAGAGGACACAATCAGTATAGCCCAAAAGCTTGAACTGATTTATACGAAGTTAGGATACATTTACAATATCTTGCCTAAGGCCACGCGCCTGCAAACTTATCAAGAATTGCAAGGTGCGTCGAAATATGAATACAGATTAATTGGGTCAATGACCCAAGGTTACCTAGGCAACAGTATCAAAATCCTAGTTACGCACATAATTCTACCCAGAACACGTCTCAACCCAGATTTCGAAGTCATCACATGCATCAGCAAGATTTGACTAGTAGGGCGGAAGCGTATCAGCAAGGAGGACCTTATCCTCCAGCTGAGGGGACCCAATACGTAGGAAGAAACATTAACGAAAGAGCTCCCCCCCAATAGCCAGGTGCAAACAAGGGACAATTTTATGCTCAGTCCCAAGCACATGACACACCTACGCAAACCAATGCACAAGTGAACTTTGTGTAATCGTCCCATAATCAACCACACCAATATGAAAAGGAGAACTACCCTCCTAATGTGGTGAAGAAAAAACAAAAAAATAAGCCTAAAGGGAACCTTGGACAGGAGGGCAGAAACCAATAGCGCCCACCGTGATCCCAAGCTGGAGGTAACTCTAACAAGAATCAAAACCAGGAGTGAAGCAATGCCCAACAACAAAGAAAAAGGCCACCTCAGCAAACAAACCATTCTTGTTCAATATGTGGTGAGTACGGGAACTATACTCACCACTATCCTGATCTCCCCGAGCTAAAAAATATTTAGAGTAACTGAGGACAAGGAGGATCTTCCCAGCAACCCACTATTATGGAAGAACCTTTCCCCCAACAAGGGATGGTCAACATTCAGTAACAAAACCGAGATGATTCCGGGAAAAACAGCCATGAAATTTACATGATTAGGGAAGAAATTTTTCTCCTAACACAAATCGTAGTTACGACACCTTACCAGACTCCACTACGTCAGGGGCTAGTACTAGTGTGTCGACTACACCTTTGACCATTTCAAATATTCCTATAGAACCATTTCTGAATATGGAAAAGGGACCTAATAGACAAGTAGGTAACAAGTCCAAAGCGACCAATAATTATAGCATCATGGACGATTTAGCTCAATCACTCGCTGTTATGTTTGCGTTGGAAGTACTGCAGTCATGCCCAAAGAAACGGAAAGCCCTACTTTCCGCATTAGGCGCTATCGACCCTACCGATACGCACATGATGGATTTTGATTTAGACAAAGCCACCTATAGTCTTCCTTCCATGGTTGCATTCCAGATACCAATATTGGTACAGAATATCACTATTCACCTATGTGTCATAGATGAGGGTGCATCGACATGCATCATGTCAAAAAATGTTTGGTAGAAGTTGGGTTCTCTCAAACTAAAACCCTCAGTCATAACGCTTTGAGCCTACGACAGTTGTCCCTCAAACCCCATCAGCCTCTACCAAAATGTCTCAGTCTGTTTAGCCGACAAGATGGTCCACATAGACATTGAAGTCTTGGACGCTCACTTGGATTACAATATACTCTTTGGGCGGAGGTATATGTATGCCATGTCCACCATAGCCTCCTTCGTCTTCCACATTATGATGTTCCCCCACAAGGATTGCATCATTACTATCGACCAACTGACGCACAACGAGAAGCGTCCCCTAACCAACATGGATGTAATTATACCCTATGTAGATACAGACGCAGATGGTATTTCATGGTACCAAGAATATGGCCCTAGGAAATTTAAACCATCGTCCATTCTAGGATCATTCCTAGGAGATCCTCCCATTATCCCTAAGGTATCATCTGATGCCACAGGGACCCCGGCATGCATTATGTCCACATCAAGCACCAAGGTTAGTCAGGACACGGACTCAAGCACTAATGACACTGACGCATCAGTCATGATAGCCTCTCTAGCCTACGCCACCTCCCAAACCCCTTTCCTCTACCCTCTAGCTGGCTTCGTCTCCCAACAGGTTTTGGCAATACTGGTGTTACCCAAAATATCGCTGGTGTTCCCAGTTTGGTACCTCATTCCCCCTTCCAGAACAGGAGCCACCAACGTTACTGTCATAGGGTTAAAGCCCCTCAGCCCTGAGGAGCCCCATCCAACCCAAGAAACGGTCGAGACTACCCCCCCAAAGGAATTTCCCATTGCGAAACCAGTTATCACGACCAAGAAAAACACAAACAGAGGAAATAATATGGTGACCCCCGTCATTCAAAGGGAATCACTAGTCTGCGCCATATGCAATGTTATAAGCCATCCTACCCACATACGTCCAGAGCTGGACGAGTTAAAACCACTCCTTGGCTCCGAAGCAGATGTCTCGATGTCGTGTTCCCGTAAAAAGGAACCTACCTCAAAAGGTAAAGAAAAATCGTTGCGTACCAATCATGCATGCGCCCTCTGTGGAAATTTTGGGCACTATACCCACCATTTTCTAGAGATACCATGATATAGGGACATCTTACATACCATCAAGCGATCCTACCAAGAGGATCCCACTGACCAATCTATCGAAGATGAACCTCATGTCATCCTGTACATGCAGGAGGAACAAAACTCAGCAGAAAGACAACCATTTTTCTCTCCTCCCCCCAAGCCACCATACAAAAACCAGGGAAAAGGGAACCTGGTTTCCTCATCATCTTGAGTTATCAGGCATACAGACTACTGCAAACAACTTGGTTGGGTCTTTGACCTAAGGTCACCTAGGCAGTAGTAATCTGTATTTGCAGAGATCCTAGATGGGGGGCAGTAACCGGCAATGCCGCCCCCCCCATGATCTCAGTCTGGGGGCAACCAAAATTGAAATAAAAAATAGGAGCCAAGTAACATCTCCCAAGGGAATGGAGGTGATGCCACACATTCGCTTTCCAGGAAAAATAATTTTTCAGTGCCGGCAGGTATACACCCTCCCATTTTCCTTTTTTCTTTAAGCTCATGCCTTTCAATAATGTTTGATGAAAATAAGATGCTTTCACTTGAGGTAGTTGTTTTTGCAAGAAGAACCCGCAAACTACTTACAACGCCATACACTAAAGGTCCCAGAGCAGGTATCATTCTACCCCCAACATGATAGAGTCCTAGAAAACTTTGCATATTTTGACATCATTTCTCCATCAGAAATAAACCATAGGGTCTTCATACCCGACTGCGTTTATCATCAACTCACCCTGCACATGATAAATGTCCGCATTCGTTAGTAGAGCCTCCCCTCCATGGCGCTCGTCACACAAAGTAGACCATATATCACAGAACAAGTGACACCATGGCCATACCACTTCAATCTTGGAAGCACCTTGTGCCCATCCATTCATCATGCATAATGTCAAGTTTACCTTTCAAACTTAAACCCCCTTCTCGGACGATCATGTTGTACAAGCAGACTAAAAGTGCACCTTTGCGCACTACATTTGGCCCACCATACCTTCATCAGCATAATCCCATCTGTGACACATCTTCTTTCGCTTCATCAACCCCACACATGAGACTAACCGATGGGACCCCCACCCCCAGCAAAACACCATCCTCACACCTTTAGTGAGTGAACCCTTTCATGTTTTGGGGTACTCGTCCCTATGTTTTGTACAAACCAAACCTCATTATTTTATTCTTTTGGTAAGTGTACAAAGACCGCAAATGATTCCCTTCGCCTCCTCGCCCTCATATTTCATCTTTTCCCCCATGGCAGCAGTCCCTCATTCCCCTTGGTCGGAGTATTTCACCCCCATGCACGCACCACCATGACATTATTAGCTGGTTCACACCCGCCCTGGAAGTCCTACCGACTCCAGGGATTTTCCCTTCAGATATACTTATGACTGCCGCTAAGCTACTAAAGTATGCTCCAACCTTGGGCCACTAAATCCCCATCATTCATTTTCAGTCACCTCTCACCAACCTGCCTATGTTAAACCGATCACATCTAGGTCCTCAACCCCTCAGGTCGGCGACCCATGTTTCAGTTAAGACTTCCTTTTTGTCGACCTCGACAACTGTTTTCCAAAAAGGAATCAGTACCTTGGATCACCCCTCCCCATGAAAAGGGGTATCCTCGGGTGGCACTGTGGGAGACATCATTGTCCACAGATGTCATCGATCCTCCTGACATTTGACAACAACAAAATATTTCATGTCATGATGGTATCATACCTTACAACCATTGCACTTTTATTAGATCCATCGAAGACCCATGCCTCCATAAGCATCTCCATCAACAATGCTTACACGGGAAGGTCCTAGCCAGTACATATACGTACATTGCGTAGTTAGATGCCATACCAAGTTTATGCATATGGGTACCACATTCCACCTAGCGTCAAATAAAAAATGCCCCTGAGGGCATCAACATTCGTCGTCAACAATTTCCAGCATCACTACCACAGTAGTGACACAGACAACACATGTATCTATCAATTTTGTTTAACTAGCCATAGCATCATGAGCATGGGACATACCGACCTTGTTTAAATTTTGTATATATGTTGTATATTTTATTTTCTTGCAGGGGTCCCTTAGGCCATGGTCATCTCGGAAATGGTGCAAGGTGTTGTCAATTCCAAGATTCACGCAAGCCTCTCTCTCTCTCTCTCTGCACACGATACAGAAAAGAAATTATAATGTCATTCGGCTATACATTTCTTCCTAGACCTAGCACATTAGGGGGAAACTGTTAACACTGGAAAATCATACAGCAGAAGATGAAGTTAATTAATGTCAAGCCTAAGGATTTACAAGACAGGAACACATTATGGAATCAAGAAAGTATTTAAAATCTCTAAGGTTTTGAGAAAATAAGATTTGAACTAGTCTTAAATGCTAAAATGTGCGTTTAATCCTTCGAGAAGAGAGCCTTATGCACGCATTTTTGCCCAATAAGCGTGCATTCCTGGAAATGGAAAAATGTCCCTTTCTGGGACCACACAAATCAAAGGATAGTTACTCTTTATATGAAGCCGCCTAAGGACAACCACCAACGCTTCCTTAGACACTATGTGAACACAGAAAGGAATATTTGGAGCATATAATGGAATCATACCTCTCCCTTGGGTCACCATCCATGATGTACCACGGGATGGAAGGAGGATCTGAAACTCCTCTATATAAAGCCACCAAGAGATGAAGAAATGGTGATCACATTGTTATGCTGGCCAAAGTTGCCCAAGCAACACCAGCAGTGTGTGACCCGGAGTTAGAGCTGAAGAGGAGTCGATTGTTGGCCACCCAACAATCCTAGTCCACCATGACAGAGAGAAAGGGAGACTTCATCAGAGGCAGAGCTTGGAAGCCAAAATCCTTGCATCGGGACCTAGAGCCATTGCCTAGGTGCCGTTTGGCAAGCAAGTAAAATCTCTTCTCCATTCCAAACATTTAATAAGAAGAGGCCTTTGAGCCATCGTTGGTATTATTATCATTTTGACTCTCTTTAATATCTTCTGTATATTTTTGTTTTGTTTTTAGTTTACTTTGAGCATACATTCACATATTTTCTTCACTGAATTGTGTGTTGTTGAGCTCCACCATTTTCTACCTATTACCAATAGTTTAAAGAGTAGACCACACTCTTTCAAATGGTGTGATTTCGTACACCCATGTGACTAATCCACCACCACAAAGGGTATGACGTACTCTTTAGTGGGGCATGATTGTTGATTAGGAACAAGGATTGGAACTCACTTATAGCGATTGGAGTGAGGAGTGACAAATTATATAGGTTGCAGATGGATACTCCTAAGGCATTGGCTATCAATAGTAATCCTAGAGATCAAGGGGATCTATGGCATAGGAAAATGGTCCATATACATCGTGGAGCACTTATATTATTTCGTGAGATAGTGAAAAGTGTTTCATAGGTGATCATAGTGCATAACAATGTTTGTAGGGGATTTGTGTTGGGGAAGGTTGTCAAATCATGTTTTCCAGGGAGAGACACTAGATTCAAGGGTGTTCTTGATCTAGTGCATTTAGATATATGTGGACCGAGGGTTAAGAAATTATATCAGCGGATATGAGTATTTTTTACTTTTATCAATGATTTCTCTAGGAAGGCCTAGATATACTTCTTGAATACAAAGGATGAGGTTTTTACTCGCATTCAGTAGTTTAAAGCTCTCGTGAAGAATGAAATAGGTAAGAAGGTGAATTTTCTTCGGTCAGAAAATGGAGATGAATACAAAAGAAATGATTTTTGGGAGTTCTATACTAGGGTAGGAATCAAGAGAGAATGAATGGTCCCTTACAACCGACAGCAAAACAAGGCTTTTTACAGGAAAAATCATTCTATATTGGAGGAAGCGAGACCTTTGATATATGAAGAGGATATGCCACAATATTTATAGGAAGAGGAATGCAGTATTACATTCTTCATTTATAATAGGGTTTCGCATAGAGTGTTAGGAAATATGACACTAGAGGAGGAATTTACTGGGAAGAGCCTAGATGTTCGTCATTTCGGGATATTTGGCAGTTTGGCGTATTATCACATTCCATGAGATACATCTTCCATGTTAGATCATGCTGCAGAGAGGAGGTACTTTTTGGGGTGTAATGATACCTATATGGCATATCAGATGCTCATTCTAGGGGATAGGAGTATTATAGTCACAAGAGATGTCAATTTCATGGAGGATAAATAATATTAAACGTCTAGATGTTTTTGAGCAGTAGATGACTAGAGTTAGTATCCAATAGAATCTCCAAGGGGTGAGAAATAGGATTAGGGAAACAAAGAACAAGTTTAGTTACTAGTAACATCGTAGGCCTAGGTGCAATAATTCCTAAGATTCCATAGATTATGGAGTATAAAATGCAATATATCAGGGAGATGCATTAGGAGAACATGGAAGTTGATGTTCCATCATCTACAGTTGGAAGGAGGAACCATGAATTTTAACAAACACTCGGAGATTCTTAGGTTTTGTAGGAGATCCTAGGATGAGCAGTAGAAAACAAAGAAACCCAAAGAGGTACATTGGCTACATGGAATTCTTCATTCAATCAATAGATAGCAACCCTTCTAGTTAACAACGGGTTACATAGAAACAAGTGTACTAAAATGAAATGGTTGAGGAGTATACCTCAATCATGAAAAACAATGTGAGGGTGGTAGTACCAAGCTCAACAGATAAGGTGGAGGTTGATTCACATTAGATCTTTAAGATCAAGCACGGTGAAAATGGCATCACCAAAAAATACAAGGTGAGGTTTTTAGCAAAGAGGTTTCCTCAAAAGGAGGGGATAGAATATGAGGAGAAATTTTCTCCTATGGTCAGGTATACTTCCATACGAGATGTGATCTCACTTGAAACATAGATGGGATGGAAAATTTATCATATGGATGTCAGGATGATGTTCCTTCATAATGAGTTTTAAGAGGAGTTATAAATAGAACAACCAGAGGGAGTTTTAGCACACAACATAGAGAATCTCATTTGTAAGTTGAAGAGAGAATTGTATGGGCTCTTGCAGGCCCGTCAGGTGTCATATGAGATCATAGAAAGATACTTGTAGGGAATGGGATTCTTGAATAATGAGGTAGATGAAAACCTCTACTACTTGGTGGTTGGGGTTGAGGTTCTCATTCTTTTTCTATATGTGGAATACTTGTTTCTAATAGGTTCAGTGGGCCTCATAGAGGAGTGTTAGATGGATCTTTCTGTAGAGTTCTATATGAATGATTTGGGGCTTATGCACTACTTTCTATCATAGAGGTGTGCTGAACAAATGGGGGAATTTTCCCTAGGAAATTTAAATACTATGTCGAGATCTTAAGGAGGCTTGGGATGGAGGATTTCAAATCCATGTCTACAACCATGATCATGAATTAGAGGAAGGTAGAAGCATCTACAAAGAAGGATGTAGATCCCACCTGTAACACCCTCCTCCCAAATTTACCCAAGTTAACCTACCTATAAGGGTAAACATGTGACGGAGAGTTATTATGATATGATTCAAACTCCTAGATCACCTTAAGTAAGTGGAACCGACAAACGAAAAGCTTAATAACTTCCTTTAGGTGCTATAGGACCCCCAAGGGCTAAACCACCCTTATAGGTATGAAAACCCTGATTTAAACTAATTTTTCACTGATCTAAACTCCCAGTCACATGCATAATCATGCATCCATGTGACTGAAAGCCTTCAATCATATGCATAAGCCTGCAAGGATGTGACTGCAACCTTAATTTCATAGTTTTGTGTCTACTACCATGAAATTTGTGCCACCTTTTCAGGGTTAGACTCCAAGTCACTACCCATAACTTGATGCTTTGAGGAATTTTTGGCTTCTCAAACTCTTTTTAACTCTTGGCTTGAGATCTTAGCTAGAGTTGCTACAATACCTGGCAATAATTTGGGACACAGGAAGGGAAATATTTATTATCGGCGATGAAGAGTTGAAAATAGAAGTTTTTGACATTTGCTTCATCATCGGTCTATCACAGAGAGGGGAACATGCTCATCTGGCAAGGACATGGATCATGGGTGAGAACACAAATATGCTCATAGGGAGGCAGTGTCCAGAGGTAGTCAAATATTCCAGTGGGAAGATAGATATAAGAAATGTCAAAAATTTTCCTTTAAAAGTAGTCCTATACACCCTAACACGTGCCACTAAGGCATAAGCACCACATGAGGCTACGAAGGCTCAACTCCAAAGCCATTAACTGCATGGCACCCACCATATTTAACTAGGTGGAAGCAGTGTTGGAAAATATGAAGAAACAACTATCCAAATGCAAAAATGGTTGTATTAATAAATTTGGGTACAGTTCAATCTTAACAACATTATTCCTGGAATGAGTGTCGTTGTTGCAATTTCAGTGGGAGGAAGTGCTTGTGCCCACACCATGGGATCCAAGCATGACCTGATGGAGCGAGTTGATCCCTCGCTCATGAGTTGGAAAACACATGTCATACAAGCCTTCTTTCTTTATGTGGCTAAGGTGTCAACTTATTGTCATGAAGGACTGGCCGTATTCTGGGACTGATTTCCGAGGTGACCCAGAACTTCCACTTCTAGGGGGAGATCAATGGGATGATAAAGGTAAGACATTTTCTTTGTTAATTTTTTCATGTTTATATATATATATATATATATATATATATATATATATATATATATATATATATATATATATCGGCATATGTGTTCTGATGTTTAAACTTGTGTGCTACAGATGTTGGACCACAATGACAAGCTAGAATGTACCCTATCGCCAGAAGAGTGGGGAGGGAATTCGAGGTTTCTCAGTATGAGGAAGGATCAGATGATGAAGAGGAGATTTCTTGGAACCTATATGCTTTGATTTCTAGGATTTATGAATATGCTCGTATTCATGACATTCCCCGCTGATATCAGAGGCACACTCTAGGGTTGTCAGATTGCATTCATCGATTAATGATTCGAGTCATTCAAGCAGTGACGTGCTACCATGAGCACCATGATGATTAGTTTAGCCTAGCTTTGATTTCTACAGTTGCAGACTTTGGGACCTGTAAGTCTCTTTATGTACAAGAACATATATATTTTTGGATTATGATGTACCAAAATTTTGCAAATGATACTGACACACACACACACACAAATAGATACATTTTCCTGTTTAATGCATGATGTGCTGATACATTTTCCTATTTAATGCATGATGTATTGATGATCAAAGTTTCACTATTTTCGAAAATGTCTCTCTTACTGTAGAAATTATATAACTTATGTGTTATATGTCCAAGATTCTCCTAATCTCACACTATTTTAACTTCATGCAAAATACAAAATCTATTCCACCATTGATCATTTGCGGAAATTAAATCAAGATTGCAATGCACACATGAAACAATAAAAATTCACACACATTAACACAGTTGTTTAATGGGAAAGCCTGAAGCTGAAAACCCCAACTATCTATATATAATATATGTCATAGAGATCATGTAACAATCCTCATACAAAGCTGATCATATCAAGCTCTCAGTGAAATACAATCGCTACACACTAATCAGGCCCGATCTTGCAAATCCATGCACCGATCTTTGCCACTTGCTAGCCTGCATATACTACGCAATCCATGCTGAAGAATTGCTCTGAATGAGTTCTGATTACTCCAGCCTTTCTCACGCAATCTTCATTGGAATCTCCACTGAGTGTTGGATGCAATCAATGCATCACTATAGTCACAACTGATAGTCTATCTTGCCCTTTCACCTATCTCTCCACTTGTCTCCACTGAAACTTCCATGCACTGTAGTTAACTGATGTATTTTTCAGTTGATTAATGAGTTATTATTTGTGAATTAATTAACTAATTAATTCACTCCGCTCTCACTACTGTATCAATCAGTTAGACTAGATACAACTAGCTCAACTGAGTCTAACTGAGTTAAACTGAATACAACTCCATAACTACTTCTTCCAATTGTGTCATAACTATACCACTTGAGTTCTAACTGAGTCCTCCATGCAATATCTCCAGTAAACCCTCAGTAATAGCGTAATTCCTTCTGTCAGCTGTTGTGCCACATCTGTGTACTGAACTGAAGTGCTCCAACAGAATAAGTTGTTGTTTAGAGTCCAAATATTATTAAGAGCTAATAATATCTGACATATCTATTTTTAGACTGGTAGTCTAAAAATAGACTCCGCCCGAAATGTCTAAAAATAGAAGTCCATATATTTTATTTTTCCAACTTGACCAACCATCCACAAAGAGCATCCTGCAACTCATAGAATATGATCGACATGTCTAAAAATAGACATAGTCGAAAAATAGAATTTGCGCCAAAAATAGCCCGTGGGCCCACTTAGTGAAGGCGACTCTTTTCACTAAGCTCATCATCTTGTTGAATCTCAAAACTCCTTCTCAACAAGATAGGGATTATCTACCACCCCGATCTTGTCTCTATGGTATTTGAATTTTCTCTTAATGAGTGCCTTTGTCAGAATATCTGCATCCTGATCCTCTGTAGGAATGTAAGAAAGCAACATGATCCTCCACTGCACACAATCTCTGATATGATGGTACCAAATATCAATATTTTTAGATCTATCATGAAATATTGTATTAACGGAGAGTTTAATTCAACTCTGATTATCACAATATATCACAGTATGATCTAAATGAGAATTGAAAAAATCGACCAGGATCATCCTCATCGATATAGCCTCGCATGTAGCCAAACTTTCTGCCATGTACTCAGCCTCCACTGAACTGAGTGCCATGGATCTTTGTTTCCTACTGTACCAAGAAACTGCTATAGATCCAATACTGAAAATCCCTCTAGATGTGCTCTTTCTATCCGTTGGGCTTCTTTCCCAATCTGCATCCATGAAGCCATGCAAATTCACCTCATCTGACTTTCTGTACCACAATCCATACCCATATGTGCCCCTGAGATACCTTAGGACATGCTTGCCTGCCTTCCAAAAGAGCTTGGTAGGTCTAACCATCGCTTGTGAAATCTGGTTCATAGCATAACATATGTTTGGTCGTGTATTGACTAAATACATGAGCAAACCAACCAACTATTGATAAACAGTGGCATCCACTACCTCTGTCGATGTAGCATCCTCCTTCCTCCAACCACCAGGAAGAGGAGTGTCGATAGTCTTGTAGCCTTGCATGTGAAACTTCTCCAGTATCTCTCGGGCATACTTTCCTTGAGACACAAACAATTCACCTTTCTGCTGCCAAGTTTCCAATCCTAGGAAATAATAAAGGAGGCCCAAGTCCTTCATCTCGAACTCGTTTGCAAGATCTGCCTTGCATGAGTGTATCAATAGTTCATCACCCGTTAGTATTAAATAATCTACATAAATCACAATGATCAAAAGCTTATCCTCCACCACAATCTGGTATAGGTTTGGATCCGCCTCACTCTTGGAGAAACCAAGTCCGGTGAAATAACTGTCTATCCGTGTGTACCAAGCACAAGGTGCTTGTTTCATCCCATACAGTGCTCTTTTGAGCCTACAGACATAAGACTCGCTGCTGAATATTTTGAATCCTTCACGCTGCTCAATGTACACCTCCTCCTCAATGATTCCGTTGAGGAACACAGTCTTCACATCCATCTGATGAATGTGCCAACCCATCTACGCTGAGAGATCAAGGATGGTATGTATGGAATATTACCTTGCGACAGGTGCAAATGTTTCTTCATAGTCGATCCCCTCAATCTGTGAGAAGCCTCGGGCAACAGATCTTGCCTTATACTTCTCAACGCTCCCATTAGCAGCTTCCTTCACTTTGTATTTCCATCTCAAGCCTACCACTAATTTCCCTTCTGGCCTTGGGACAATCTCCCATGCACTGTTTTTGACAATCGAATCATACTCTTCCACCATGGCATCTACCCATGCGAGATCCTCCACAGCTTACTCGAAAGATGATGGCTCCGTCATGATACACTTGCTCATCAGAGCCATGTATCCAGTAAATCGGTCAAGTGATTTTCTCTATCTGCACTGTGATACAGGAACTCCTACATTTTGCACTGCATCAAGATTCAGTCACTCAACTTCTGTAGTGCGCTTCCTCCCTCTGATGTTTGGTGTTGCATGAGTGGTTCCTTCCACTCTGTGAACCTCCCCTTGTGGTTGATCAACATCTTGAGGCTCATCTTTAGGAACAAGTAGCTCCTCCTCTACATGCAAGTGTAGCTCCCTCTCAAGCGACAACTTCATGGCTTTCTCCTCATGAAATTTGATATCCCGTCGCACGACAGTCATCCAACTGTCTAGCATATACAAACTATAATTGTTGGGTGTTTCTGTGTACCCCAAAAATATCCCAACCTCTGCGGTCGGCTCCAGCTTCTTCCTGGAATCCTTCGTCACATGAATGTAAACAGGTGAGCCAAAAATCTTCAAATGATAAATATCAGGCTTCTTACTAGAAAATGCCTCTTCGGGTGTACTCATGCCAAGTACTCTATGAGGACAATGGTTTTGCACATAAATTGCAGTGTTGCATGCCTCAACCCACAAGTGTATGGGAAGGCCCTGATCATGCAACATCGCTCGTGCAGCACCCATGATCGTTCTGTTCTTTCTCTCCACGACCCCATTTTGTTGTGGGTTATGAGGCACTATGAGTTCTCTTGGAATTCCTTCTTTTGCTACAGAAGACTTTGAATTTTCCAGAGATGTATTCACCACCATTATCGCTATGGAGAGGTTTCACCTACTTCCCCGAATCTTTCTCAACCAGCGCCTTGAACTCACATAACTTTGAGTATGTCTCGCTCTTCTTCTGCATGAAGAAGATCCAACACTTACGAGAAAAGTCATCAAAAAATATCACATAATACCTGTGCTTTGCTGTTGAAGCAACCAAGAAAGGTCCACACATGTCTGTGTGAATTCTCTCAAGGATCGTCAAAGCACGAGTATCCATCTTATGAAAAGTGGTCTTAACAAATTTTCCCAAAGTACATCCCTTGCACTGATCTGACTGCGCAAGTGTACCTTTGGAAAGCCCAGTAGAAATCTGCTGCAAAATTTTCAAAACACCATGGTGAAGATGGCCCAATATCCTATGACACAATTCACCCTCATCTCGGCTCACCACTCCTTCTTCTTTGCCTTCCATTGCAGCACAACCATCTACCTACAGTTGATAAATATTCTTAACTCGAATCCCTATCCTCCTAGTTTGACCAGTTGTTTTATGGCGCATGAAGTCTTTTCCCTCGCTAAAAACAACATCATAACCCTTGTCTTCCAGCATCGCCAGGGAGATCAGATTCTTCTTCAATCCTGGAACATGCATGAAATCCTTCAAGATGAAAGGTTTACCGGACTCCCTCTCAAAGGAAATGGTCCCAATACTAGTCGCACTGTATCTACCATCATCGCCCATCTCGATGTGCATTCCAAGATCCTTTTCCTCCAGATCACTAAAAAAATATTTGTCTCTGGTCATATGGAAAGATGCACCACTATCAAGAAACCACATTGATGTCATCACACTTGGAACCAAGAATGCGATCAAAGAAAAGTCGAGCTCAAACTGCGAGGCTAAGGCCTCTCCTACTGCAGAACCAGTAGCGCTCTTATTCTTCTTCTTCTGTGGACAATTAGTGGCGAAATGCCTGTGCTAGTGACAGTGAAAACACTTCACCTTGGAAAAATCCTGCTTCACCTTGGACAAATCCTGCTTCTTGCCTTTAGCTTTGGATTTGGAAGATTTCTTCCCTTTTCCTTTCTGAGCTTTGGCAGCCAAAGCACAATTTTCTTCATCTTCATTCTTCGATGAAGATCCATCCCTGGTACTCCGCCTTATCTCCTCTTGTACAAGATCTGACCAAAGTCACTCCCATCCTGGCAGTTTCTCTCGTCCATTGACAGAGTATTCATAGCTATGCCAACTCTTCAGAAGACCAAGGAGAGCCAATATCACCAAGTCTTCCTCATCAATAGTAACCCCCACACTTCCCAGCTCATGCTTGCAGTGGACAAAATTCGTCAAGTATTTTGGTATACTGTCACCCTTCTCCATTTTTATTTTTCTGAGCTTGTCTTTAAGTGCCAACTTCCTCTGGTCGCTTCTGCTTTGGAAAAAGTCTGCCAAATCCTTCCACATTAAGAATGGAGTGGCTTTCCCGTGAAGGCTAGACACAATGTGGTCCTTCACACCTTCCAACAGAATCCTTCGACACTTTGCTACCTTCTTTTGCCCTGCGTCAAGTGCGGCTGCATCGCTAGAAGCAAGCTTCAGAATATCAGCATCTATGAACTCCTTTAACCTATTATCATCCAGCACCACCTACATCCTGTCTTTCCATGCTATGTAATTTGAGCTCCCATTAAGGGCATACTCCAATCACAATCCATTGAAATACATTTCAATGAATGCTCAATTTCGACACCAAGAAAACACTGCAACAAATTCGAATTCCACCAGCACAAAACTCAACTGCTTCAATAATTTCAATCTCCTCCAATAATCAATACAGCTCTGATACCATGTATAAATTATATAAATTATGTGTTATATGTCCAATATTCTCCTGATCTCACACTATTTTAACTTCATGCAAAATACAGAATCTATTCCACCATTGATCATTTGTGGAAATTAAATCAAGATTGCAATGCACACATGAAACAATAAAAATTCACACACATTAACACAGTTTTTTAACGGGAAAGCCTGAAGCTGAAAACCCCAGATATCTATATATAATATATGTTATAGAGATCATGTGACAATCCTCATACAAAGCTGATCATATCAAGCTCTCAGTACAATACAATCGCTACACACTAATCACGCCTGATCTTGCAAATCCATACATCGATCTTTGCCACCTGATAGCCTACCTCTACTGCGCAATCCCTGCTAAATAATGGCTTTGAATGAGTTCCAATTACTACAGCCTTGCTCACGCAATCCTTATTGGCATCTCCACTAAGTGTTGGGTGCAATCAATGCATCACTATAGTCACAACTCATAGTCTATCTTGCCCTTTCACCTATCTCTCCACTAGTCTCCACTGAAACTGCCATGTACTGTAGTTAACTGATGTATTTTTCAGTTGATTAATGAGTTATTATTTTTGAATTAATTAACTAATTAATTCACTCCACTCTCACTAGTGTATCAATCAGTTAGACTAGATACAACTAGCTCAACTGGGTCTAACTGAGTTAAACTGAATACAACTACATAACTACTTCTTCCAATTTTGTCATAACTCTACCACTTGAGTTCTAACTAATTCCTCCATGCAATAGCTCCAGTAAACCCTTAGGAATAACGTAATTACTTCTATCAGCTGCTGTGTCACATCTGTGCACTGAGCTGAAGTGCTCCAACAGAATAAGTTGATGTTTAGAGTCCAAATATTATTAACAGCTAATAATATCCGACATATCTATTTTTAGACTGGCAGTCTAATAATAGGCTCCACCCAAAATGTCTAAAAATATAATTCCATCTATTTTTCCAACTTTAACAACCATCCACAAATAGCATCCTACAACTCATAGAATATGATCGACATGTCTAAAAATAGACATAGTCTAAAAATATACTTTGTGCCAAAAATAGCTTGCAGGCCCACTTAGTGAAGGTGAATATTTTCACTAAGCTCATCATCTTGTTGAATCTCAACACTTACATCAATGAATCTATTAAGTAAAACAAGATAAGCAGGAAAATGGTTTACAAAAAGCACACCAAACCAGTCTCAAACGGTACATTGACGTACAACAATGTAATGAGGTTTGATTTTTACACAAGCTTGAAACATGTGAAACTCTTCTTGAAAAACGAAAATTTGTATGCCCCCAGCATGGTGACTTAATTTGAGGTACATGCCCCCAAGGTTCATTCCATGTGCCTGAGTAGACTGATAGCTACGAGAAGGTGGATGGACTAAAGGTTCAGTTACGAGGTTTAAGTGAAAGGCTTGAATTGAAGGGGAAATTATTTCATATTTTAACCTGGTTGACATAGTAAAGGAACTATCCTCAGGACACCTTGTTTCATTTGTTAAAGAGATTGACACAAGAAAATAATTTTTCTCTCAAGAGCTTGTTTCATTTATTAAGGATATTGACACAAGAAAATGAACTATGCTCCAAAGAGCTTGTTTCATTTTTAAGGAGTTTGACACAAGAAAATGAACTATGCTCCATAGACCTGATCAAGACATATAAGAGGTCATGGCCTCCAAGTGGTTCTCATCCTATGGGAGAACAACACTCTCGAAATAGGGATCCAATGCCCCTAATACACGATGCACAACATCACTAGCAGCACTATCACTGGATGCGGGCAATTAAAAAGTAGGCACATAATCAACCTGTTGAAGGGAAGGAATTACCGAAGGATCAGATGAAGTAGAGACCATATTAACCCGAGCAATGTTCGGTGCTAGAAGAGAAAAAACACCCATTAAGGAATAATCTTTAAAAATTCCTACCTCCACACTTTCATATGGTGTGGTGGTATGCTCCACATATGTCACATTTCTTTCCAAGGAAGTAGAAGCAAAAAATGACAACTAGTCAAGACTGATGATCTTTCACAGATGTGGGAAATGAAGAACACGAAACAAAGCAGACAACACACATTAGGGGAATTTTGAGGTCTAAAATGGGCCTCCTAAGAAAAATATACAACACAAATAAACTTTATAAGAACCTATAAGATTCAAGATGATGATGTCAACCATGGGGAATGATTCACAATTTTTTAAGTAAAAGGGTAAAAATATTAAAAAATAATAAAATAATAAAACTACTTTTTCTACTTGTATTTTAAACTTATCTCCCAAATTCTTTACTCAAATTTTCAGCTGGAGTACTTGTTGGATGAAAATTTTAATTCCTCATCCAAGTAGTACACATGTTGCATACTTTCGTTGGACCCTCCTACACGAAAAATGAGAAATACATAAAAAATGTGATTGCAATCATGTTTTTCATGTGTTTATCATTTTTCGTGTAGTAGGATCCATCATGTGTATCAAATATGGGTACTCATTGGATGAGGAATTAAATTTTTCATCCAACAAGTACTCCTACTCGAAATTTGAGTAAAAAATTTGGGAGATAAGTTGAAAGTATGAGTTGAAAATTTAGTTTTTTAATTTTTTCCCTCTAAAATTGGATGATGTAATCAAATCTTATTTTATTATCTCCACTATTATTTTATAATTTCCTTAGGATGCCCATTTTAGACCTCTAAATTCTCCTAATGCAAAGCATAGCGTGAGTCCAACTGTGACCCAGTATAATATTTTAATTGAGCTTTTCATCAACCACTTCTACTTCAACATTGATCATTTTTCCTTCCAAAGTGATAAGAAAGTTAGAGAGAATACCAAAAGGAAGAGAATACCTTCCATTGAAAACCTCCAAGGTGTTCAGAGACTGGCTAAGAGTCAGAGAGTTGATGGCTTTCTAACAAGACAAATACGTGTTGCAAGTGGATGAACCCTCATCCATGACTAACCAATGGATGTTCTTTTCATTAATAATGACTTGAATAAGGAATGGAAGCTGACGAGGAAGACGTGTAATGTGATTTTCCAGATCAAAAATAACGATACTCGAATCAGTCGGATAAATTCCTCCAATGGCGGATAGTAGCGATTTATGTTGTGAAGGAAAACTCTGAAGAACCTCTAATGTGGACATAGCGGAAGGTGCCTAAGCCAAATCCTCAACAATATTATAATTTTGAGCAGCTTAGGCGTTTGGGTTATAAAAGGATTTTTGAAGCACACCTTTGGAAGGTGGTCTGATAATAGGATCGAGACTAGGTATTTCAATAAGAAGAGGACTAGAAGAGGGCAAAGGAGAAGGAGTAGGAACATCTATAATTTATTTCTTCACCGACTGACAAGAATGAGTGGAATAATTTTTGGACTTGGTGGCCACAGAAATGGTTGCTGGTCCATTCATCAGGAAAATTTGGGAACTCAACAAGGAAGAATATGGAGGTTGTTCCACCAATTGAGTTTGTTGAGATGGAAATGGTTCTTTGAGTACAACCAGAATTCCTTGAATACCTTTCAGTAAACGACTAACTTCAACCCGTTGTGGACAGTATTTAGTGTAGTGTTCATCGTCACAGATTAGGCAAGGGTACTTAGGCTTCTGCTTGCTTCTATCATCAGTACGAGGTTTGGGGGAATCCTGTTTTGGTTCATCAGATTAGGATTTTCCTTTGCCCTTATTTTTACCCTTGGAAGATTTTTTTGTCACGATAGACTGTACTACGATAACCTTCATAGTTTTACCAGGATTCGAGGGATTATTCTGAACATAATTGAAGGAGGAAGTTGATTTATTCTTACCAGAAGAATACTTCCGAGAAGTCTGGGTAAATGATCCAATGATGCCATCGACATGTGATTTCATTGGAGATTTGCAAGTTCCAGATTTAGTAGAAGCACGCAGAGCGTCAGGTAAGAGATCATACAACATACCAGACTAGGAATAGAACAGATCAACATAAGTTTCATGATAAATGGCTTGCTCTTTTGTGACACATGCCCCCATGGAAATATCCTTGGTGATATCATTGACAAAGGATTTGGTGAACCATTTAGTCAAGAGTTGATCAAGAATTTCAAGCTTAATCAAACGATGTTGTCATCTCCATTCATGGATATGATCGAATATGCACATGGAAGTATCTTATGTCAAGGATGTGAGGAGGTGGGTTCTTGTTTCATAGCAAACTGATAGCTGAAAGTGTGTGAGAAAATCCATAGCGAGAGAGTTGAAATCTTGGAAGTTTTCGCGAGGAAGCTCAATGTACCACTTGGCAGAAGCACTAGTAAACGTTCTCTGAAAATGATGCAGGGAAACAGAGTCATTAACCCAAGAGTTAGAAGAACACCAAATATGGTAGGTCATGACCTGCACCTGGGGTCTTCTCCAGAATTGCCTTCGAATTTGGGGCAATCACATGGGATTTTGGTGGGAACCAGAACCCAATGTGGATTATGAAGGATCAGATCATTAGTTAATCTTGACACAGTGGGTAGTTCAACAGTTGCAAGAAAAGGAAATTGTGGATTGAAAGGCATAATCGAACTTTGATAAAGGCCCATTTGAGGATTCCAACTAGTTTGGGAGAAATTCTGCCCCCATGGCTTTTTCGGAAGGATTTGTCCCATAAGGAAAGAAAAATTGATGATTTGGACCATATCCCAGTTGTTGACTAAAAAACTGATTTTGATCTGCAGTAGACCATTGAGGCCTAGCCTAAGCATCATTCCCAGCATATGGATTTCATTGCTGCTAAATGTTTTGAAATGCAGTTCCCTGTGGGTGACCTTGTGAACCGAAAATTTAACCTTGAGAACCCAATGATATACCTTGTGAGCCCAAAGGTTGAACTTGAGTTTGTTTGATGGTACCTTGAGGATTTGACATCATGATATTGTGCGGTTACTAAGGTTGGAAATGTTTCCCTTAAGAACCAGGTTGACCTGGCTGAAAAAATATCTGAATTTGTTGAGACAAGGGTTTTCCTTGCTAGAAAAAAGGTCGGCCTTGCCGAAAGTAAGCTTTGCCTTGTTGACCAGAAGATTTTCCCTGTTGAGAGTAGGAAAACTGACCTTGATGGGGAAAAGGTTGGCTGGATTGTACATAAGGTGATGCTTGTTGTACATAGGGCTGACCTTGTTGCACATAGGGTTGTTTTTGACCAAACATAGGCCCCTTCTGATATGCATAAGCCCCTGATTAAATTCTATACTAACCTTGAAATCCTTGAACAAAGTCTAAAACTGCTGATAACCAAACAGGACATAGGATTGTTGGTTGAGTATATGATTCTGCAAAGCTTTCTAATACTAATCATATGTTAATCCTTCTGGACCGAATAATCTGGAAGGCATAGGGATACTACCAACAGGTTGAGAATATCCTGGGATGTGAGTTTGTAATCCACTCACATATGGCCCAACTGAAGATTGAGAGACATTCGACAGGGATGGCCCTCCACTAGCAATTTGAATCAACATAATCGATATGGGAGAACTGATGGGAGGTGTCAAAACATAGAGGAAAATAGTTTTTTGTGTGGGAACAGACATAACTCTTGTTAGAGCAGGGATGGTGCCAGATGCAGCAGAGACAAATGAACCAGATGTAGGCATCGTGGTATTTTTCCAGATGGAGTTGTGACACAAAGACATGGCACTTGAAAAACTTGAAACTAGATGTCCCAATTATGTGTAACCTTGTGGAATGGATGGATGGGTAGTAGGCTGAGAGACCTACCACCCAAAGGGGAAGTGCTCAGGAGGGAATGGGTGCCTCTCATACAAATTCTCATCCATACCACTAATGGTGCTTGAAACCTCTCCTTTAGAATCCATTGGTGGAAATAGATGACGAGCGGCAGCATGATGTGTGGATGGTGAAGGTGACAAAGGTACACCAGGTGTATCAAACGGACTATATTGTCATTCAAGGGAGAGTTATTCAGAATCGAATAACGGATTCCAAGAAAATGAGATATAGCTAACTGGCTCGTCAGGAGGATACCGAGTAGCAAGAGGTTGAACACTTGGAAGGATGGAAAGCTCAACACTTTGGGCTCTAGCCAATGGTGAAGCGTCATAAGAGACTTGCAATGATGTCCCTTCAAAAGAGGATGATGAAGAGGAAGCCGAAATTGTTGGTTCAACCATGATGACTTTGAATAAAAATAAAAAGAGGAAAATAATTGATTAATTAAAGGCTTTAAAATATATTCATAAGGAGTTACTCATGATGTGGCTGAGAAATATCTTAACGGGTAAGCCATGTGATCACGAGCAATCAATTTTAGAACTTAAAAAACAAATAAATAAAAAAGGGTGAACTAGGCATAAAGGATTACCAGGTATCCGTGAACTTCAATATACACCTTAGAAAATAAATTTACCAAGGACTTAACATGCGACAGCCAATCTCCCCAAATGTTATGTTTAGTGTATCACGTCTACAAGCCGGCCGACTCAGTTACCTATGGTAGGCTTGTAGCCTAATGGTTTCTCCCAGAATATACTCAATGATACATGGGAGTCCAAGTCCTTATTAGTGTTTTTTGATGTGTAACAGTTGGATGAGAGCATCCCAAATATACTTATCATACATAAATATAATTCCATATGTGGGATGAGATATCACCCTCGGATTGTAAGGCAGACTGTTAGCGATAGCTCCTACGTTTTACGATGCCAGAACACATCTCTAGCCTAGACCTCTAAAAAATTTTCATTAGGTTCCAAATTATCCTTAGGTTGATTGAATAAATTTTAGAGTTTATCTTGAATTAGTTCTCGGTTTCAAAGCCCTACCGATGTCACCTGAATTCCTAGGATGCAGCTATATGAGAAAAACCAACCATTCACTTCAATGAAAGCCACACTAATTGGGAAGAATAAGTTCACTCAATCAATGCAGAAACTAATAAAATGCATTAAATGACAATTCACTACTCCTAAAGTGCATGAACTAAAGAAAAATGAAAATTTCTTTCATTATCCTAATTTTCACTGAATGCACTGATATTAATTGAAATGAAGTTTTTCCTTTAAGCTGGAAAAACAAAATGCAACATTTTTTTTTTAATTTTCAATGTAAACACAATGAAAAAATATGCACTAATCAATTCGAATGTAATCAAACGGTTTGAATATTTATATAATGAAATTCCTCACAATATTACAACATGCAACAATCATACCAAAGAGAAATCTCACAACGTGTTCTGAAAACAAGACATTCTTCACACTTTTCACACTGATCAATCACTCAGAAAGGATGTTCCAACTGAAGAAAAGTAATGTTATCTATGCTTGTTGGTTGAAAAGAGAGTCAATTGTACATGAGAGAGACACTTGAAGGCTCTAATCACAGAAATCAATTGAAAAACAAAAAAAAAATCAAACCAAAAGGTTAAAAAATGGACGATAGAACTGACCCAACAATAGGTCTAGAACCCAACGAAACATGCAACCAAATGAATGACTCGAGACACCTAGAAACCATAGGGCGAAGAGGATGCAAAGTTTGAATGAAAGGGAACCAAAACTAAAATGAATGAGACAATCAAGTTGTAGAACAAGAGTCAACAAGATAAAATCATGCAGAGAAAAGAATCTGGAAGGGTAAGACACACTGGAACTCAATGGAGAGAAACCCTAGAAACAAACACACATGAATCTACGTGCTTGTGAGGCCGTACATTGTGCTAGAAGGCCAAAAGAATGACTATGTTAAAGCATTTAGCATTGATTGGTGTGCTATCAGAGAAAGAACAACGTCGGTCGATGGAATTAAAAAGGAGACTTAATGATGTTAAAAAGTGACAAAGTAATGAACATAAATATAACACTTGATGTTAGGTAACTTTAGAATTGATAAATGTAATTGTTCTCCAAGTTATGTTATGTTATAAATGTATATGTAAAAAACAAAAACTGAGGTTGTTGTGCAAGAATGGGTACATTACACTTTAGTCTTCATTGATTCTTGAGTTCTTCATTTTTATATAAAATAATAATCAATGACTGCAATTTAAAGGACGTTGTTGGGAAGTTGGTTAGCTTCCCTCTTCTCATTAAGTTCTTGCAATATCTTACTCATCTCGGTATTTGATCACAACACCAAGTTCATGTTAGTCTTGGTAGTTCTAAGAGGTGTTCTAGTATCAGATGGTGTCCATTAGATTAAGGAAAAAATTCAATTAATTTTCTCCCATACCTAGAAAAGTTTATAAGGAATTTTTTTTTTAATTAGCATTAATTAGCCAGTTTAATTATTTTCATATGTCTTACTTAGTGAAATTGATTAATTAATCGGGATTAATTGAGGAAAATCAATTTTCCTCTAATGGCTTTTAGAAAAGTCATTTTTAGAAGTCAACGTCATCTTAACCATTGATTAGAATTATATTTTGGTGATTGGTTGGTGAACGAGCGATTATAAGACAAGATCGATGGGAATTTGGAGAACACATTAGATTGAGATAAATAATGATTGAAGACATTATTTCCAAACAAAAATATTCACAACAATATCCAAGTTCTCAATTTAATAGGGAGATCAATTTTATCTATAGAAAGGTCAAGTTTCCCTAGAAATATGAACTGAATTAGAGAGGTCAAGTTTTCACAGAAAGAAGGAATTTTCTAGAGTGATCGATTTGCACAAGAGAAGCCAAGTTTTCCAAAGAAGGTTGCATTTATAGAGGAGACTGAGTTTATTTCCTAATAAGTATGAGTTTCCATAGTGTTGCATTGAAAATTGTCACCTTAAAATTCTGTTATCTGTATGAGCTCATAATCACTCACACTTTCCTCCTTTGCAAGTCTAAAACATCAGTACCTCATGTCAAGCCTTAAAAATAAGGGAAAAGCTCTCGAAAATCTCTAAAACTCTGGTATTGCACTTTCTCTTTGTCTTACTTGCGGTCCCGCACCTAATGGTCATGTCTCATGCGTACCTGACCGCACTTTATCAATGCTAAGAGTGCGGACCCCTGTAAAATATTAAAATGGTGCAAGTAAACTCAAAAATCTCACTTTTAGTCATTTTTAGAAGCTTCTGGAAGGAATCTTGCAGTGGCAAATCCGCTCTTTTCAAGTTCATGTATCCCATGCCTTGAGGAGCTAACCCCTTGATGTGAGGAGCTTATCCCTTTGAAGGAGGATTCTATCCCTTCATAGGTGGAATTGTAACCTCCTCTTTTGCACTATAAAAAGAGGCATTGGGCAGCCTCAAACGGATTTCAAGATTTAGTGTTATTTGAGGTAAAGTGACGTTGGAACTTAGACTCCTTTAGCTGATATTTTATGAGGAAAGATTACATACATGTTTGTATCTTGGTCGGAAGATTCCAAGGCTTGTTGTAGTGAAGGAAATTCCTGCTTCGGGCCCCGGGAAAACCTGTTCAACATTAAGGCTAAAAAGGTTGTAAGGTTCTTCTACTAGTTGAAAGTTAATACAAATAAGTTTGTTTTTCTCAATAAGCTGTCATTTGATTGTTTATTTTATGGATTCCTTGATCACCATAATAGATATGATTTATGAATACATGCTATGCAGATGCTATTTGATGTTTTTTTGTTTTTGATTGCATATCTTCGAAGGTAAGTCTTTCAGGCGACTGAAGGACAACTACTACAAACAAGTGTTGGATCAAGGTAGGATCGTAACACCTTTGTAGCATTTACTTATAAGTCATGATATATCTAGAGAAAGATAGATTTAATTGTTTGTTTGTTGCTAGACTATATTATGATACTAGGGAGATCAATCTTGCCTGCAAGATCGATTTATTCGGCCAACACATAGAGGCCAATTTAGTTAAGGCCACATGTGCGGATTAGTTTAGGGAGCTAGCAGATGGCTGAATTGAATCAAAGGGGCGAAGTTTCTTCTAGGAGGTCAGACTAACTAGTAGAAGTGAAGAAACAATTTTCCAAAGGTTTACCAATTTACAACAAACAATTGTAATAATATTTAAATAATTTTTTTTTGAAGAGTAGTAAAAATACTCCTTGGAATAATTCTTTTTCCCCACACTCAGGTTTTTCCAAGGTCATTTTTCTAAAAAAATCAGTATCCATTTTTTAGGTCCCTATATTACTAGTATAGTCCCTTATTGTTGTTAGTGTAGCCCCCTTATTGTTATTATTGTACCCTTGTAGCCCCCATACTGTTATTATCGTGCCCTTAAATTATTATTGTTAGGTCGGCTAGGATTACATTGTGGCCGCATGGACTCCTATATATAGAAAGGAGGTTTTGTAATTTGAATCATCCAATAATTTTTCATTCATGTAATGTATTTGAGGCTTCCCACTCGAAGTGGCTTATTTCTAAGGCGTTGATATCTCTTTTCTTCTATTTTTGGAGGTGGTTTCAGAACATTTAGTATCAAATCTTTGAGATTCTAGGGTTTTGCTGCTCCAAACATGTCATCATGGAATTTTTGTTATAATTTTTTTTTCTACGAAGGTTCAGAATCTGAAATTTTTAGAGTGCGAAGCCAAAATCCTAAGGAACATCGTCGCAAAATTTCAAAGCTTGGTTCACAATATTTTGGGAGATATGATCTGTGTAAGTTAGGTAATTTTTCAAGCTCCTAAATTTAACCTAAACAGGTCATCATGGTATTTTCGTAATAAGTTTTTTTTTCTGAGAAGGTTTAGAAGATAAAATTATTAGAGTACAAAGCCACAATCCTGAGGAACATCGTCGCAAAATTTCAGATATTGGTTCGCAATATTTTCGGATATATGAGCTGTGGAAGTTAGGGCTTTTTGAGGCTTCTAAATTTCATCTCAAAAAGGTGATCGTGGGAAACTCTTCATAGCTCTCTCTCTGGGCATCAGATTGGAACGCTGTAAAAAGTGGCTGCAAGTGCATGGAATTTAGTTTTTGATCTATCAATTTCAGAGAAAAAGGAGGAAACAGTGACATGTGGCAAGTCATACAAGTTCGCTCTACTGAACCAGTCCAAAATTGGGTCATTGTAGGAGATTGGACTTAACTTTGCCTCGAAGAATCAAAATCAGATCAGACCTGTGGAATTTGAAAGAAGCCTCAGAGGGCTACTACAGGGATTAATTTTAGATATTGAGGATCCGCAATTATAGAGATGATTCAATTTCAATATCGAGCTCCTCAAAAGCAAGTAAAATATGTGTATTTTCTTTTCCGAATTTCATAAGTCTTGTTTGAAGAATCAAGTTGAATTGATTCCAAGGGCATATTGTAGAATAGATATCAGTATTGGATTCTAAAATGGCCCCTAAAAATAATTCAACACCCATAAAGCCTTTAGAAAGCTCTACTATGACTCATGAAGACGAAGAATGGCAACATGACATATCAAAATTACAAGAGCAAGTGCAACAAATTTCGCTCTGGCAAAGAGCAAAAAAAAATGATATGGAATTTTTGAAGAAAGGCGTGGAAACTAAGATGGATGGTTTGAATAAAGGCGTGGAATCTAAGATGGATGGTTTGAAGAATGGAATGGAATATAAGATATATGGCATGGAATCTGGCATGGAATCTAAGATTGATGACATGGAAGCTAAGATCGATGAGAAAATGGAAAACATGAAGAATGATCTAAAAGAAGACATGGAAGGTTTGACAAAGGTTATACAAGTAATTTTTCCTAATGGTGAAAAGATACTAGAGGAAACTCATGATGAGAACAAAATAAATGTTAATCGTGATTTCATAAAACCTAATATTGGCGGGAAGAACCACCATATTCCAAAAATGGATATGAGGAAGTTTGATGGAAAGGAACCTGTAACATGGATACTACAGATGGAGCAATATTTTTATCTCCATAATGTGAAAAACACACAAAAGGTACGCAATGCAACTTTACATTTAGAAAAAAGTACATTTGTATGGTATCGATGGCTTTGCTCCCATAAAAAAATTGTCACTTGGTCAATTTTTACGGAGGAAATGATAGCACATTATGAGGATACAAAGAACAACATCTCCTTTAGCCAATTTATAAATCTCAAACAAAAGGGTTTAATCGGGGAGTAGATTGAGGACTTCCAAACATTGAATATAAGGTTAACTGATATTCCAGAGGAACACATGATTGATCTCTTCATAGGTACTTTAAAGGATAACATCCAACATCAATTTAGCATTTTGGAACCTGATTCATTGGAGAAGGCATTCTGGTTATCAAGAAAAATTGAATGTAAAATTATGGCGACAAGGAAGCCTACCACTCACTTCTATAAAAAGGGAAGTGTTGCTACTCCTAGATTTCCACAACCTACAAGGTTGACACAACAACAATTGGAAGAAAAAAGAGCAAAAGCGCTTTGCTACAGTGGTGATAGCAAATACACTAAAGGTCATAAGTGTGCTGAGAAGAAATTATTTTACATAGATTGTGAAGAAAAAGAAGAAAATGAACAAGAATAGGATATACACCTAGAACCAACCCAAGAAGAGGAAGAAATGAGTCCGACCATATCATGTAATTCATTGGCAAGAATTACCACTCCTCAAACTCTCAAGATAGAAGGACATATCAATAATAAAAAGGTAATAGTGTTGATTGATTCAAATAGTACCCATAATTTTATTCATTGTAAGGTAGCCAAGGAATTGAATTGTTTCCTATACCCAGCACCAAAATGTCAAGTGATGGTTACAAATGTAGGAACTATAAATTTCTCCGGAAAATGCCATAATATCAAGCTAACCATGGGGGAATATGTATTGAATGTTCCAATGCTTTCCATTCCTATGGGAGGTGCTGATGTTGTACTAGGAGTACAGTGGTTACAATCTTTGGGGATAGTAGCTTTTAATTTTCAAGAACTTTTCTTGACATTTTTTTTAGAAGGAAAGGAAGTCGAATTATGGGGTATTACAGGGAAGCCGAGAAGGTTAATAAGCTCTAATGTCATGACAAAGCCTCTAAAGAAATAAAAATGAGGCATAATTGCAAAATTATGCTCACCAGAAGTTCCAGCGTCAAAATCATCTATTTTTGCAAATCTCCAAAAAGTCTTGGACAATCATTCTAAGGTTTTTGAAACTCCAAAAGGACTCCCACCTATTCGTGATCATGATCATGCTATTCATTTGATTCCAGGAAGTGTTCCTCCAAACATCAGGCCTTATAGATATCCTTATGTCCAAATGAGGGAAATTGAACATATGATTGTAGAAATGTTAGAGGCAGGTATAATTCAACCTAGTAAAAGTTCTTTCTCTTCTCCTGTAGTATTGGTACACAAGAAGGATGGATCATGGCACATGTGTCTGGATTATAGGGAGCTGAATAAGCTCACCATTAAAGATAAATTTCCCATTCCTGTGATTGATGAATTATTGGATAAATTACATGAAGCAATTTATTTTACCAAATTGGATCTACATTTACGGTATCATAAAATTAGAATGAAGACTAAAGATATTCCAAAAACAACATTACAAACTCATGAGGGTCATTATGATTTTTTGGTCATGCCTTTTGGCTTTACCAATGCACCTTCAACATTTCAAGGGTTGATGAATTCCATTTTCAAACCCTTAGAAAAATTGTGCTAGTATTTTTTGATGATATACTAATCTATAGCAGGTCTTGGAAGGATCATGTTAAACATGTTGCCGGGGTGGTCAAACTATTGCAGGAGAAACAATTATATGAAAAAACATCCAAATGTTTCTTCGGAGTACAAGAGGTGGAATATCTGGGTCATATTGTATCTCACAGGGGCATTAAGGTAGACCGTAACAAAATTAAAGCCATTAAGGAATGGAAAGTCCCCACAACCATAAATTAGTTGCAAGGATTTCTTGCATTAACAGGGTATTATCAAAAGTTTGTTAAGAATTATGGGAGAATAGCAGCACCTCTAACAACATTATTGAAGAAATATGCATTTTCATGGACTCTTGAAGCATCTAAGGCCTTTGAACATCTTAAAGAGGCAATGTGCCTAGCACCAGCCTTAGCTATGCCTTTATTGTGGAATGTGATGCCTCAAGAAATGGAATCGGTTTTGTTTTAATGCAAGAAGGAAGACCCATTGCTTTTGAAATTCGTCCAATCAAAGGAAAGTATTTACAAAAACCTATTTATGAGAAGGAAATGTTAGTAATAATGCATGCACTAAAGAAATGGAGAACTTACCTAATGGGAAGACACTTAAAGGTAAAAACTGATCATGATAGTCTTAAACACTTTTTGGAACAAAGACTTTATTCAGAAGAAAAACAAAAATGGGTGGAATCATTGCTTTGTGCCATTTCTATTATCCAACAAGATTGGATAATCGAAGCAAGAGATGAATGGAAGAAGGATGAGGAAGTGTGGACTCTCATTCAAAAGTTGCAGCAAGATCCTAGTATATCTGATACATTTAGTTGGAAAAATTATTCTTTATGGTACAAATATCGCTTATATCTTTGTAAGAATTCCCAACTAAAACAAAATATTCTTTTGGAATTGCACACTTCTCCTTTAGGAGGACACTCAGGATTTTTAAAAACTTACCACAGGGTGAAGAAAGATTTTTTTTGGGATGGCCTTAAATCTGATATTCAAAAGTTTGTGGCGAAATGTTTGGTTTGCAGTGACGAGAATAAAATTGAGAATAAATCATATTGGAACTGGCTTGATCCACGGAAAGCAAAGAACTCGACAACTACGAAAGCGATTAATTTCAGAGTATCTTATCGAGTGGAAGAACTTACCCACTGAAGATTCTACATGGGAGGATGAGAATTTTATACAAAATAACCCAGAGCTACTCAAGCATTCAGGAAAACAACCCTTTTAAGGAGAGGAGCATGTTAGGTTCTTATATTACTAATGTGATCCTTATTTTTTGTTAGTGTTCTGCTTATAGCCCGTATGTATAACCTTGTAACCCCCATATTGTTATTATTGTAACCTTAAATTATTATTGTTAGGTCGGCTAGGATTACATTGTGGCCCCATGGACTCCTATATATAGAAAGGAGGTTTTTTAATTTGAATCATCCAAGAATTTTTCATTCATGTAATGTATTGGAGGCTACCCCCTCGAAGTGGCTTATTCTGAAGGCGTTGATATCTCTTTTCTTCTCTTTTTGGAGCTGGTTTCACAACACTATTATTTTCTTGTGTAGTATTTTCTCAGTTCTTGTGATTTAATTTTCTGTGAAGTTGTAGTACCATTTTATTCTATATTTGTCGCATATAAATTATAGTAAAATATTTCTGGATTTTTGAATATTAACCATTAACTGCAATATTATTTGAAATTTCACATGGTATCAGAGCATTTTCATAGGAAGAAGAATACTATACGCATGTGCAGGAAGAGAAAAGAGAGGGTTTAAAAAACTCACTTCGTATTCTTCATTTTATTTGGGTCTCACTGTATTTCCGAGGGTTTATAAAATGATCTTGGTAGTTTTGAGAGATAAAGATATATTGGACTGAGCCTCAAATTTTGGTGTCTGGAAATCCATAATTTATTTACTATTGAAATAAAATGATCTCAAGGACTCTATGCAACCAATGTGATAGGCTTACTAATGGATCCAACACAACTCACAACATATAATAAGGAAGATGCCAAATTGAGGAGGATAATACTTAATGGATTCAAGTACCATATAGTCCCATATATCTATGAGTTAGATATAGTGAAGAAAATTTGGGATGCTACATTGAAATTGTTCCAGGATGCTATTATTAATAGGAAGTTGATTCTTAAAGAGAATCTAATAAATTCCAAGACAAATAAGAGTGAAGACATTGTTATCTACCTCAGCAGGCTTGGAATGGTAAAGGAAAAGTTAGCTACAGTGGTAGATAAAGCAGGTCATAATGAGCTAGTGTTTGTAGCCCTAAATGGGTTTACGAAGTAGTTGAATGTCTTCGTTCAAGTCATTAATAGAAAAAAAAAGCCTACAAAGTTGGGATCGATTATGGAATGATTTCACTCAATAGGAGCTTAGAATAATTCTTATCAGTAATAGTAGTAGTATGAATCAGAAAAATTAGGATCAACAGGAAAACATGGCCCTAGCAGGCAAAAAGAAAGTAAATAAGGGGTCTAGAAAGGGAATGAACCCAAAAGTTTAGAAGAACAATAAGGACCTTTCAAAGGTCAAATGTTATGACTATCACAAGTTTGGTCATTATGTCAAGAACTATCCGTAGAGAAACAAAAATGAGAATAAGGACAAGAATAAAACAGTAACCTAAATGAGTGTAACTTCAACGAGTGTAGATGAGCTCTCTAGCAGTATGGAATAGGAAATTGGACATATATCTTGCCTATGAAACTCGACCGCATAGGGTTTTTTGTAAATAGATAGTGGCACATCATTTCACATGATAGGAGTTAGAGAGTAACTCTCCTTTTATAAGGAGGAGAACACTAGATTTCAAATTTTGATAGGGTATAAGTCTAAGTGCAAGCCAATTGCAGCATATACTTTTATGTTTCAGAGGGAGAATGGGAAGTCGATTCCTATTCATGATGTGTTGTATTTTACATGTTTTGGCATGAACTTTATTTACATATGTTTCCTTTAGTATAAAGGGTGTTAACACTGGAAAAACATACAACAAAATATGAAATTAATTAATGTCAAGCCTAAGGATTTACAAGGCAAGAACACATTATGGAATCAAGAAAGTATTTAAAATCTCTAAGGGTTTTAGAAAATCATATTTTAACTAGTCTTAAATGCTAAAATGCATGCTTAATCCTTTGAGAAGAGCACCTTCTATACGAATTTTTTCCCAATAAATGCGCATTCCTGGAAATGGAAAAATGTCACTTTTCGGGACCACACAAAACAAAGGACAGTTACTCCTTATATGAAGCCACCTAAGGACAACCATCGGCACGTCCTTAGACATTATTTGAGCACAAAAAGGAATATTTGGAGCACACAATGGAATAATACCTCTCCCTTGGGTCACCATCCATCATGTACCAAAGGAGGGAAGGAGGATTTGAAAATCCATTATATAAAGCCACCAAGAGATGAAGAAATGGTGATCACATTGTTATGCTAGCCAAAGTTTCCCAAGAAACACCAGCAGTGTGTGATCCGGAGCTGGAGTTGAAGAGGACTCGATTGTTGGCCACCAAAAAATCCTAGTCCACCACAACAGAGAGGGAGGGAAATTGCATCAGAGGCAGAGCTTGGAAGGAAACATCCTTGCATCAGGACCTAGAGCCATTCTCTAGGTGCCCTTTGCTAAGTGGGTAAAATTTCTTCTCCATTCCAAACCTTTAATAAGAAGAGGCTTTTGAGCCATCGTTGGTATTATTATCATTTTGACTCTCTTAAATAGCTTCTGTATATTTGTGTTTTAGTTTTAGTTTTCTTTGAGAATACATTCACATATGTTTTTCACTGAATTGTGTGCTTTTGAGCTCCACCACTTTCTTCCTGTACCAATAGTTTAAGGAGTATACCACAATCTTTAAACTTGTGCGATTTCGTACACCCGTGTGACTAATCCACCACAAAAGGATTGGCGACTCCACTGACGTATTCCAAGTTTATGTGGTTGTGCCATCTTTTGTAGGAGACCCTTTGTCTATGCTGGAGTGGAGCTGATAGTCCTCTGACCCATCTTCCAATCCCTAGATTCACTGGAGTGACAGACTAAAGAAGGAAACTGCTAATATTTTTTACATGTAGGATTTTTGAGCATTGTATTTCCTCATAGACGCGCAAGGTGTGTGTTCAGCTCTGACTTGCGTGCAGGAAGGCACACCTGTCAAGGATTTTTGCACGCAAATGGCAGAAGGATATTTTCTTCTCCCTATATTTTACATTTTTTAGCTTGTAGTGTGCTAGGAATCCCCTAATGTATCTTCCAACACTTTTGTTTATACCCCACATCTTATGAGAACTCGCTTTTGCTGCTTTCTGTAGGCATAGAGTTAGTTTCTCTTTAAGTCGATTTTTTGAAAAAATATTCACATAGTTTAAGTAGGGGCCAAATTAACCATTTTAAATTACGAACAATTTATGTTTTGTAAAAAATTGGTATTCACACTTAAATTAACTAGTCCAAATAGTGGCCCATGACCACACATGCATAGCCAAAGTGTAGAAATTTTTAGCTTAATCCAATTTTGCATTGGGAAGAAATGAAAATGCCTTGCCTTTCCCAGGTATGGTGATCCTAAGCAAGCATATCAATGTTCTATTTTTGTGATTCGTCATGTCCCTTTAGTTAGTCACATAGATTAACTAGGAATATTTGAAAATAACCATTATCACACACGTTTTCCAGTTTTCCATTTTGAGCCGGGAACAAGATAACGTGGTTTCGTAGGGGTTTTTTGTAGAAAAAGGATCACTTGGAGAAGTATACAAATGTTCAAACTATGAGTTTGTTCACCTTATGCTCACACACACTCACCCACTAAGCAAAGAAAGCCACCTAAAACTAACTTAAACAAACTCACTAAATTCTCACCACAGGGGCCACAAGAGAATTTATAGACTAAGTTAGGATCAAGGGGGTAGGCATCCAATAAGCTACCTCGATCACACTTCATATTGAAACATAGAAATTGTGTATTTAGGGAGCTTCAAAATCCACCTATTAGCCCATGGAAAATAAAACCCGAGTGCGACAGAGACCCGATTCAGAAGGGGTTAGGCTTAAGCGCAGTGCGTGCTGTATCAGTTGGGGCTACCTAACCCAGATGATACTTGGTACTGTTAGCTGACTACCAAGGAGCCCAAGACTTGAACGCTCATGTGGGACAGTGGCTCTTAGTGGCCAAAAACTAGGGCATCCTTTACCCTATAGGTGACGATGCAGGCAAGGTCCAGATCCTCTACCCTTACCATGGTGGATTCTCTTCAGTTGACTGGGGGTGTCACCAGCTCTTAAGGGACGTTGTGCCATCACTTACAAGAAATATTCTCAAGGCCCAGTTACTTTTGAGTGTGTGAGGACGCGTAGGTCTTCTATGATTTTGAGTATCATGCGCAAAACAAAAGAAAACCATATTTTTGCTTGACTGATCACATAGATAAAGTTAAAGGGAAAATCATTTTATTTTCACTTTGTTTTATGTATGTGGCCATAATTTTTCTTTTACCTAGACTCTATCCCCTCAAAATTTTCCCAAACATAACCTGTTCGAGACCCAAACAGTCCCAATGGAACCTTATTGATCTAGGCATCTTTTGGACCTCCCCCCATTACAGGGAGGGGTTCGAGGTCTTTCTCCATTTAGACGTCAAAGACGAAACACTGCCATTTTCATTGGTTCATCCTTCATTGGAGCAACCATAGTTGGGAATTGTAGTCGGTCTCCCAACACCACACCACACACCACTCCCCCCTCGACCCCTAGGGGGAAGAGGAGCACATCCCATTCGGGAAGCCAACTGAACACACATTAGGGTATGTCACAGACTAACCCTCGTTCTAAATAGAACTTCGTTAACAGGGTATTATCAAAAGTTTGTTAAGAATTATGGGAGAATAGCAGGACCTCTAACAACATTATTGAAGAAAGATGCATTTTCATGGACTCTTGAAGCATATAAGGCATTTGAACATCTTAAAGAGGCAATGTGCCTAGCACCAGCCTTAGCTATGCCTTTATTGTGGAATGTGATGCCTCAAGAAATGGAATCGGTGTTGTTTTAATGCAAGACAGAAGACCCATTGCTTTTGAAATTCGTCCAATCAAAGGAAAGTATTTACAAAAACCTATTTATGAGAAGGAAATGTTAGTAATAATGCATGCACTAAAGAAATGGAGAAATTACCTAATGGGAAGACACTTAAAGGTAAAAACTGATCATGATAGTCTTAAACACTTTTTGGAACAAAGACTTTATTCAGAAGAACAACAAAAATGGGTTACAAATATGTTGGGTTATGACTTTGAAATAATATACAAAAAAGGGAAGCTAAATGTTGCTCCAGATGCACTCTCAAGAAAGAATGAAGAGGTGGAATCATTGCTTTGTGCCATTTCTATTATCCAACCAGATTGGATAATCGAAGCAAGAGATGAATGGAAGAAGGATGAGGAAGTGTGGACTCTCATTCAAAAGTTGCAGCAAGATCCTAGTATATCTGATACATTTAGTTGGAAAAATTATTCTTTATGGTACAAATATCGCTTATATCTTTGTAAGAATTCCCAACTAAAACAAAATATTCTTTTGGAATTGCACACTTCTCGTTTAGAAGGACACTCAGGATTTTTAAAAACTTACCACAGGGTGAAGAAAGAATTTTTTTGGGATGGCCTTAAATCTGATATTCAAAAGTTTGTTGCGGAATGTTTGGTTTGCCAGTAGAATAAAATTGAGAATAAATCATATTGGAACCTGAAGCAGTCACGGAAACAAGAACTCGACAGCTACGGAATCGATCAATTTTAGAGTATCTCATCAAGTGGAAGAACTTACCCATTGAAGATTCTACATGGGAGGATGAGAATTTATTTCCAAGAAGCACCGAACTCTTTGAATGCATGAGGACAACACTTTTTTTTTAAGGAGAGGGGCATGTTAGGTCCCTATATTACTAGTATAGTCCCTTATTTTTGTTAGTGTAACCCCCTTATTGTTATTATTGTACCCTTGTAACCCCCATATTGTTATTATTGTGCCCTTAAATTATTATTCTTAGGTCGGCTAGGATTACATTGTGGCCCCATGGACTCCTATATATAGAAAGGTGGTTTTGTAATTTGAATCATCCAGGAATTTTTCATTCATGTAATGTATTGGAGGCTACCCCCTCGAAGTGGCTTATTTCTAAGGCGTTGATATCTCTTTTCTTCTGTTTTTGGAGCTAGTTTCACAACACTGTTATTTTCTTGTGTAGTATTTTCTCAGTTCTTGTGATTTATTTTTTTGTGAAGTTGTAGTACCGTTTTATTCTATATTTTTCGCATATAAATTATAGTAAACTATTTTGGATATTTGAATATTAACCATTAACTGCAATAGTATTTGAAATTTCACATGGTATCAGAGCATTTTCGTAGGAAGAAGAATACTATACGCAGGTGCAGGAAGAGAAAAGAGAGGGTTTAAAAAACTCACTTCCTATTCTTCATTTTATTTGGGTCTCACTATATTTCCGAGGGTTTATAAAATGATCTTGGTAGTTTTAAGAGATATATACAGATCGGACTGAACCTCAAATTTTGGTGTCTGGAAATAAATAATTTATTTATTATTGAAATAAAATGATCTCAAGGACTCTATGCAACCAACGTGATAGGCTTACTAATGGATCCAACATGACTCACAACATATAAGAAGGAAGATGCCAAATTGAGGAGGATAATACTTAATGGAGTCAAGCACCATATAATCCCATATATCATTGAGTTAGATATAGTGAAGAAAATGTGGGACGCTACATTGAAACTGTTCTAGGATGCTATAGGAAGTTGATTCTTAAAGAGAATCTAATAAATTCCAAGACAAATAAGGGTGAAGACATTTTTATCTACCTCACCTGGCTTGGAATGGTAAAGGACAAGTTAGCTACAGTGGGAGATAAAGCAGATCATAATGAGCTAGTGTTTATAGCCTTAAATGGGTTTACGAAGTAGTTGAGTGTCTTCGTTCAAGTCATTAATAGAAGAGAAAAACTACAAATTTGGGATCGATTATGGAATTATTTCACTCAATAGGATCTTAGACTAATTCTTATCAATAACAGTAGTAGTATGAATCAGAAAAATTAGGATCAACAGGAAAACATGGCCCTAGCAGGAAAAAAGAAAATAAATAAGGGGTCTAGAAAGGGAATGAACCCAAAAGTTTAGAAGAACAATAAGGACCTTTCAAAGGTCAAATGTTATGACTATCACAAGTTTGGTCATTATGTCAAGAACTATCTGTAGAGAAACAAAAATGAGAATAAGGACAAGAATAAAACAGTAACCTAAATGAGTGTAACTTCAACGAGTGTAGATGAGCTCTCTAGCAGTATGGAATAGGAAATTGGACATATATATTGCCTATGAAACTCGACCGCATAGGGTTTTTTGTAAATAGATAGTGGCACATCATTTCACATGATAGGAGTTAGAGACTAACTCTCCTTTTATAAGGAGGAGAACACTAAATTCCAAATTTTGATAGGGTATAAGTCTAAGTGCAAGCCAATTGTAGCATATACTTTTATGTTTTGGAGGGAGAATGGGAAGTTGATTCCTATTCATGATGTGTTGTATGTTCTAAATTTTGGCATGAACTTTATTTCCATATGTTTCCTTCAGGATAAAGGGTGTTAACATTGGAAAAATGTACAACAGAATATGACATTAATTAATGTCAAGCCTAAGGATTTATAGGGCAGGAACACATTATGGAATCAAGAAAGTATTTAAAATCTCTAAGGTTCTTAGAAAATAAAATTTGAACTAGTCTTAAATGCTAAAATGCGCTCTTAATCCTTCGAGAAGAGCACCTTCTACGCGCATTTTTTCCCGATAAGCGTGCATTCCTGGAAATATAAAAAATTTTCTTTCCGGGACCACACAAAGGAAAGGATAGTTACTCCTTATATGAAGCCACCTAAGGACAGCCACCAACGCCTACTTATACACTATTTGAGCACACAAAGGAATATTTGGAGCACACAATGGAATAATACCTCTCCCTTGGGTCACCATCCATCATGTACCAAGGGAGGGAAGGAGGATTTGAAAATCCCTTATATAAAGCCACCAAGAGATGAAGAAATGGTTATCACATTGTTATGCTGGCCAAATTTTCCCAAGAAACACCAACAATGTGTGACCCAGAGTTGGAGCTGAAGAGGACTTGATTGTTGGCCACCCAACAATCCTATTCCACCACGACAGAGAGAGAGGGAGATTGCATTAGAGGCAGAGCTTGGAAGGCAACATCCTTGCATCGAGACCTAGAGCCATTACCTAGGTGCCCTTTGCTAAGTGGGTAAAATTTCTTCTCCATTCCAAACCTTTAATAAGAAGAGGTTTTTGAGCCATCGTTGGTATTATTATCATTTTGACTCTCTTTAATAGCTTCTGTATATTTGTGTTTTAGTTTTATTTTACTTTGAGAATACATTCGCATATGTTTTTCACTAAATTGTGTGCTTTTGAGCTCCACCACTTTCTGCTTGTACCAATAGTTTAAAGAGTATACCACACTCTTTAAACTGGTGCGATTTCGTACACCCATGTGACTAATCCACCACAAAAGGATTGGCAACTCCACTGACGTGTTCCAAGTTTATGTGGTCGTGCCATATTTTGTAGGAGACCCTTTGTCTATCCTGGAGTGGAGCTGGCAGTCCTCTGACCCATCTTACAGTCCCTAGATTCACTAGAGTGACAAACTAAAGAAGGAAGCTCCTAATATTTTTTACATGCAGGATTTTTGAGCGTTGTATTTCCTCATAGACGTGCAAGGTGCGTGTTCATCTCTGACCTGCGTGCAGGAAGGCACACCTGACAAGGATTTTTGTGCGCAAATGGCAGAATGATATTTCTTCCCCCTATATTTTACATTTTTCAGCTTGTAGTGTGCTAGGCATCCCCTAATGTATCTTCCAGCGCTTGTGTTGATACCCCACAGCTTATGAGAACTCACTTTTACTGATTTCTGTAGGCATAGAGTTAGTTTCTCTTTAAGTAAATTTTTTGGAAAAATATTCACATAGTTTAAGTAGGGGCCAAATTAACCATTTCATTCTGAACAATTTATGTTTTGTAAAAATTTGGTATTCACACTTAAATTAACTAGTCCAAGTAAGTGGCCCATGACCACACATGCATAAGCTAGTGTAGAAATTTTTTAGCTTAATCCAATTTTTGCATTTAGGAAGTAAGTAATCTCTGCTACCTTTCCACCCTCCAGTGATCCTAAGCAAGCATATGAATGTTCTATTTTTGTGATTGTCCATGTCCCTTTAGTTAGTCACATAGATTAACTAGGAATATTTGAAAGCGGCCCATTATCCACACACGTTTTCCATTTTGAGCCAGGAGCAAGATAACGTAGTTTAACTAGGGGTTTTTTTGTAAAGGATCACCGATATACAAATGTTCAAACTATGAGTTTGTTCACCTTATGCTCACACACACTCACCCACTAAGCAAAGAAAGACACCTAAAACTAACTTAAACAAACTCACTAAATTCTCACCACAGGGGCCACAAGAGAATTTATAGACTAAGTTAGGAGCAAGGGGGTAGGCATCCAATAAGCTGCCTCGATCACACTTCATATTGAAACATAGAAATTGTGTATTTAGGGAGCTTCAAAATCAACCTATTTGCCCATGGAAAATAAAACCCGAGCGCGACAGAGACCCGATTCAGAAGGGGTTAGGCTTAGGCGCAATGCGTGCTGTATCAGTTGGGGCTACCTGACCCAGATGATACTTGGTACTATTAGCTGACTACCAAGGAGCCCAAGACTTGAACGCTCATGTGGGACAGTGGCTCTTAGTGGCCAAAAACTAGGGCATCCTTTACCCTATAGGTGACGATGCAGGCAAGGTCCAGATCCTCTACCCTTACCATGGTGGATTCTCTTCAGTTGACTGGGGGTGTCACCAGCTCTTAAGGGACGTTGTGCCAGCACTTACAAGAAATATTCTCAAGGCCCAGTTACTTTTGAGTGTGTGAGGACGCATAGATCTTCTATGATTTTGAGTATCATGCGCAAAACAAAAGAAAACCATATTTTTGCTTGACTGATCACATAGATAAAGTTAAAGGGAAAATCATTTTATTTTCACTTTGTTTTATGTATGTGGCCATAATATTTCTTTTACCTAGACTCTATCCCCTCAAAATTTTCCCAAACATAACCTGTTTGACACCGAAACGGTCCGAATGGAACCTTGTTGATCTAGGCATCTTTTAGACCTCCCCCCATTACAGGGAGGGGTTCCAGGTCTTTCTCCATTTAGGCGTCAAAGATGAAACACTGCCATTGTCATTGGTTCATCCTTCATTGGAGCAACCATAGTTGGGAACTGTAGTCGGTCTCCCAACACCACACCACACACCACTCCCCCCTCGACCCCTAGGGGGTAGAGGAGCGCATCCCATTCGGGAAGCCAACTGAACACACATTAGGGTACGTCACAGACTAACCCTCGTTCTAAATAGAACTTCGTGTATTTACATGTTGCCATGGCGTCAACCTCCTAGTCACCCTTCTTAGCTACGTTGAATCTACCCGATTTAACCGAGCTCAAAAATGACCCCATCACATACGATCCTTCATGGCCTCCCATGCCCATGAAGCTCCCCTTAGATATACCAAAGTTAGAAGGCAAGCAAGTGGAAGACCCAGGTAATCATATAATGACCTTTCACCTGTGGTGTTCATCGAATAGTATCATCGACGACACTATTCGATTGAGGCTATTTCAATGCATTCTTACGGGAGTAGCCGCAAAATGGTACGTGGAGCAACCTCCTGTTTCACATGGAACCTTTAGCGCCCCTGCTACTGCATTCCTCACTTAATTTCAGATACCCATTCACCATGATTCAGAAATGGAGTTACTTACTCATTTTAGACAAAACCCCGTCGTCCATATCTCTAACCATCTTCATAAGTGGAGGCAGCATCATAGTTTATGCAAAGATTAACTCGACGATAGAGTCGTCTTAGATTTATTCTTGAAAACTCTAACAACGCAGATTTCAAAGGATGTGGTGCAGCAATACCCTGCATTTGAAGAGGACATAATCAGTAAAGCCAAAAATCTTGAACTAATTTATACGAAGTTAGGATACATTTACAATATCCTTCCTAAGGCCCTGCGCCTACAAATTTATCAAGAATTGCAAGGCGCATTGAAATCTGAAGACGGATTAATTGGGTCAATGACCCAAGGTTACCTAGGCAGCAGTAGTCAAAATCCTGGTTATGCACATAATTCTACCTAGAACACGTCTGAACCCAGATTTCAAAGTCATCGCATGCATCAACAAGATTTGACTAGTAGGGCGGAAGCGTATCAGCAAGGAGAACCTTATCCTTCGGCTGAGGGGACCCAATATGCTGGAAGAAACACTGACGAAAGAGCTCCCCCCCAATAGCCAGGTACAAATAAGGGACAATGTTATTCTCAGTCCCAAGCACATGACACACCTACGAAAACCAATGCACAGGTGAACTTTGTGCAACCTTCCCATAATCAACCACACCTGTATGAAAAGGAGAACTACCCTCCTTATGTGGTTAAGAAAAAATAAAAAAACAAGCCCAATGGGAACCTTGGATAGGAGGGCAGCAACCAATAGCACCCACCGTGATCCCAAGTTGGAGGTAACTCTAACAGGAATCAAAAACAGGAGTGAAGCAATGCCCAACGATAAGGCAAAAGGCCAACTCTGCGAACAAACCATTCTTGTTCAATATGTGGTGAGTACGGGCACTATACTCACCACTGTTCTGATCTCCTCGAGCTAAAAAATCTTTAGAGTAACCGAGGACATGGAGGAGCTTCCCAACAACCCACTATTATGGAAGAACCTATCCCCCACGAAGGGACGGTGAACACTCAGTAACAAAACCGAGATGATTCTGGGAAAAACAACCATGAAATTTACATGATTAGGGAAGAAATGTTTTTCCAAACACAGAATCGCAGTTACGACACCTCACCAGACTCCACTACGTCAGGGGCTAGTACTAGTGTGTCTACTGCACCTTTGACCATTTCAAATATGCCTATAGAACCATTTCCAAATATGGCAAAGGGACCTAATAGAAAAGTAGGTAACTACTCCAAAGCGGCCAATAATTATAGCATCATGGATGATTTAGCTCAATCACCCACTGCTATGTCTACGTTGGAAGTACTGCAGTCATGCCCAAAGAAACGGAAAGCCCCACTTTCCGCATTAGGCGCTATCAACCTTGCCGATACGCGCATGATGGCTTTTGATTTAGACAAAGCCACCTGTAGGCTTCCTTCCATGGTTACATTCCAGATACTAGTATTGGTACAGAATATCACTATTCACCAATGTGTCATAGATGAGGGTGCATTGACATGCATCATGTCGAAAAATGTTTGGTAGAAGTTGGGTTCTCTCGAACTAAAACCCTCGGTCATAACGCTTTGATCCTACGACAGTTGTCCCTCGAACGCCATCAGCCTCTACCAAAATGTCTCAGTCTGTTTAGCCGACAAGATGGTCCACATAGAAATTGAAGTCTTGGATGCTCACTTGGATAACAATATACTCTTTGGGTGGAGTTATATGTATGCCATGTCCGCCATAGCCTCCTTTGTCTTCCACATTATGATGTTATCCCACAAGGATTGCATCATTACTATTGACCAACTGACGCACAACAAGAAGCATCCCCTAACCAACACGGATGTAATTATACCCTATCTAGATACAGACGCAGATGGTCTTTCACGGTACCAAGAATATGGCCCTGGCCAATTCAAACTGTCATCCGTTCTAGGATCATTCCTAGGAGATCCTCCCATTACCCCTGAGGTATCATTCGATGCCACAGGGACCCCGGTGTGCATGATGTGCACATAAAGCACCAAGGTTAGTCAGGACACGAACTCAAGCACTAATGAAACTGAGGCATCGGTCATGATAGCCTCTCTATCCTATGCCACCTCCCAAACCCCTTTCCTCTACCATCTAGCTGGCTTCGTCTCCCAACAGGTTTTGGCAACACTGGTGTTACCCAACATATCGCTGGCGTTCCCAGTTTGGTACCTCATTCCCCCTTCCAGAACAGAAGCCACCAACATTACTATCATAGGGTTAAATCCCCTCAACCCCGAGGAGCCCCATCCAACCCAAGAAACGGTCAAGACTGCCCCCCCAAAGGAAGTACCCATTGCGAAACCAGTTATCATGGCCAAGAAAAACAAAAATAGAGGAAATAAGATGGTGACCCCCGTAATTCAAAGGGAATCACCAGTCTGTGCCATATGCAATGTTATAGGCCATCCTACCCACATACTTCCAGAGTTGGACGAGTTAAAACCACTCCTTGGCTCCGAAGCAGATGTCTTGATGCTGTGTTCCCGTAAAAAGGAACCTACCTCAAAAGGTAAAGGCAAAATGCTGCGTACCAATCACGCATGCGCTCTCTGTGGAAACTATGGGCACTATACCCACCATTGTCCAGAGATACCACGATATAGGGACACCTTACATACCATCAAGTGATCCTACCAAGAGGATCCCACCGACCAATCTATCGGAGATGAACCTCGTGTCATCCTGTACATGCAGGAGGAATGAAACTCAGCAGAAAGACAACCATTTTTCTCTCCTCCCCCCAAGCCACCATACACCAATCAGGGAAAAGGGAACCTAGTTTCCTCATCGTCTTGAGTTATCAAGCATACATATTACTATAGACGGTTTGGTTGGGTCTTTGACCTAAGGTCACCTAGGCAACCGTAATTTGTATTTGGGGAGATCCTAGATGGGGGGCAGTAACTGACAATGCCCCCCCCATGATCTCAGTCTGGGGGAAACCAAAATTGAAATAAAAAATAGGAGCCAAGTAACATCTCCCAAGGGAATGGAGGTGATGCCACACATTTGCTTTCCAGGAAAAATAATTTTTCAGTGCCGGCCGGTATGCACCCTCCCATCTTCCTTTTATTTTTAAGCTCATGCCTTTCAATAATGTTTGATGAAAATAAGATGCTTTCACTTGAGGTAGTTGTTTTTGCAAGAAGAACCCGTAAACTACTTACAACGCCATACACTAAAGGTCCTGGAGCAGGTATCATTCTGCCCCTAGCAAGATAGAGTCCTAGAAAAATTTGCATATCTTGACAACATTTCTCCATCAGAAATAAACCATAGGGTCATCATACCCGACCGCGTTTATCATCAACTCACCCTGCACATGATAAATGACCGGATTGGTCAGTAGAGCCTCCCCTCCATGGCGTTTGTCACCCAAAGTAGACCATATATCATAGCACAAGTGACACCATGGCCATACCACTTCAGTCTAGGAAGCACCTCATGCCCATCCATTCATCATGCATAAGGTACAGTTTACCTTTCAAACTCAAACCCCCTTCCTGGATGATCAGGTTGTACAAGCAGATTGAAAGCTCACCTTTGCGCACTGCATTTGGCCCACCATACCTCCATCAGCATAATCCCATCTGTGACACGTCTTCTTTCGCTTCATCAACCCCGCACATGAGACTAACCAATGGGACCCCCACCCCCAGCAAAACACCATCCTCACACCTTTAGTGAGTGAACCCTTTCATGTTTTGGGGTACTTGTCCCTGTGTTTTGTACAAACCAAACCTCATTATTTTATTCTTTCGGTAAGTGTACAAAAACCGCAAACGATGCTCTTGCCTCTTCACCCTCATATTTCATCTTTTTTTCCATGGCAGTAGTCCCTCATTCCCCTTGGTCGGAGTACTTCACCCCCATGCATGCACCATCATGAAATTCTTAGCCAGTTCACACCCGCCTTAGAAGTCCTACCGTCTCCAGGGATTTTCCCTTCAGAGATACCTATGACTGCCACCAAGCTACTAAAGTATGCTCCAACCTTGGGCCACCGAATCCCCATAATTCGTTTTCAGTCACCTCTCACCAACATGCCTATGTTAAACCCATCACATCTAGGTCCTCAACCCGTCAGGTCAGTGACCCATGGTTCGGTTAAGACTTCTTTTTTGTCGACCTCGACAACTCGTTTCCAAAAAGGAATCAATACCTTGGATCACCCCTCCCCATGAAAAGGGGTATCCTTGGGTGGCACTGTGGGAGACATCATTGTCCATAGATGTCATCGATCCTCTTGACATTCGACAACAACAAAATATTTCATGTCACGATGGTATCATACCTTACAACCATTGTACTTTGATCATATCCATCGAATACCCGTGCCTCCATAAGCATCTCTGTCAACAATGCTTATAGGGGAAGGTCCCAGCCAGTACAGACGCATACATTGCGCAGTTAGATGCCATACCAAGTTTATGCATATGGGTACCAGATTCCACCTAGCGTCAAATAAAAAATGCCCCTGAGGGCATCAACAGTCGTCGTCAACAACTGCCAGCATCACTACCACAGTAGTGACACAGAGAGCACATGTATCTGTCAATTTTGTTTAACTAGCCATAGCATCACAAGCATGGGACATACCTGCCTCATTGAAATTTTGTATATATGTTGTATATTTTATTTGCTTGCAGGGGTCCCTTAGGCCATGGTCATCTCGGAAATGGTGCAAGGTGTTGTTAATTACAAGATTCACGCAAGCCTCTCTCTCTCTCTCTCTCTCTGTGCACGATACAGAAAAGAAATTATAATGTCTTTCGGCTATACAGTTCTTCCTAGACCTTGCACATTAGGGGGAAACTCTTAACACTAGAAAATCATACAATAGAAGATGACATTAATTAATGTCAAGCCTAAGGATTTATAGGATAGGAACACATTATGGAATGAAGAAAGTATTTAAAATCTCTAAGGTTTTTAGAAAATAAGATTTGAACTAGTGTTAAATGCTAAAATGTGTGCTTAATCCTGCGAGAAGAGCGCCTTATGCACGCCTTTTTTCCCAATAAGCGCGCATTCTTGGAAATGGAAAAATTTCCCTTTTTAGTACCACACAAAGCAAAGGATAGTTACTCCTTATATGAAGCCGTGTAAGGACAACCACCAACGCTTCCTTAGACACTATGTGAACACACAAAGGAATATTTGGAGCACACAATGGAATCATACCTCTCCCTTGGGTCACCATCCATGATGTACCAAGGGATGGAAGGAGGCTATGAAACTCCACTATATAAATCCACCAAGAGATGAAGAAATGGTTATCACATTGTTATGCTGGCCAAAGTTTCCCAAGCAACACCAGTAGTGTGTGACCCGGAGCTGGAGCTGAAAAGGATTCGATTGTTGGCCACCCAACAATCCTAGTCCACCACGACGAGAGAGAGGGATACTTCATTAGAGGCAGAGCTTGGAAGCCAACATCCTTGCGTCGAGACCTAGAGCCATTGCCTAGCTGCCCTTTGGACAGCAAGTAAAATTTCTTCTCCATTCCAAACGTTTAATAAGAAGAGGCATTTGAGCCATCGTTGGTAATTATGATTTTTACTCTCTTTAATAACTTTTGTATATTTTTGTTTTATTTTTAGTTTAATTTGAGCATACATTTGCATATTTTATTCACTGAATTGTGTGTTGTTGAGCTCCACCACTTTCTGCCTATTACCAATAGTTTAAAGAGTAGACCACACTCTTTCAACTGGTGCGATTTCGTACACCCGTGCGACTAATCCACCACAAAAAAGGGTATGACGTACTCTTTAGTGGGGCATGATTGTTGATTAGGAACAAGGATTGGAAGTCACTTATAGCAATTGGAGTGAGGAGTGACCAATTTTATAGGTTGCAAATGGATACTCCTAAGGCATTGGTTAGCAATAGTAATCCTAGAGATCAAGGGGATCTATGGCATAGGAAAATGGGCCATATACATCATGGAGCACTTATATTATTTCGTGAGATAGTGAAAAGTGTTTCATAGGTGATCATAGCACATAAAAATGTTTGCAGGGGATTTGTGTTGGGGAAGGTTTTCAAATCATGTTTTCCAGGGAGAGACACTAGATTCAAGGGTGTTCTTGATCTAGTGCATTTCGATATATGTGAACTGAGGGTTAAGAAATTATATCAGGGGATATGAGTATTTGTTACTTTTATCAATGATTTCTCTAGGAAGACCTAGATATACTTCTTGAATACCAAGGATGAGGTTTTTAGTTGCATTCAGTAGTTTAAAGCTCTCATGAAGAATGAAATAGGTAATAGGTGAATTTTCTTCGGTCAGAAAATGGAGATGAGTACAAAATAAAGGATTTTTTGTAGTTCTATACTAGGGTAGGAATCAAGAGAGAATGAATGGTCCCTTACAACCCACAACAAACTTACAGGAAAAATAATTCTATATTGGAGGAAGCGATACCTTTGATATATGAAGAGGATATGCCATAATATTTATAGGAAGAGGAACGTAGTATTACATTCTTCATTTATAATAGGGTTTCACATAGAGTGTTAGGAAATATGACACTAGAGGAGGAATTTACTCGGAAGAGCCTAGATGTTCATCATTTTAGGATATTTGGCAGTTTGGCGTATTATCACATTCCATGAGATACATATTCCAAGTTAGATCATGTTGCAGAGAGGAGGTACTTTTTGGGGTGCAACGATACCTATATGGCATATCAGATGCTTGTTCTAGGCGATAGGAGTATTATAGTCACAAGAGATGTCAATTTCATGGAGGATAAATAATATTGAACATCTAGATGTTTTCGAGCAATAGATGACTAGATTTAGTATCCAATAGAATATCCAAGGGGTGAGAAATAGGATTAGGGAAACAAAGAACAATTTGAGTTACTAGTAACATCTTAGGCCTAGGTGCAATAATTCCTAAGATTCCACAGATTATGGAGTATAAAATGCAATATATCATGGAGATGCATTAGGAGAACATGGAAGTTGATGTTCCATCATCTACAGTTGGAAGGAGGAACCATGAATTTTAACAGACACTCAGAGATTCTTAGGTTTTTGTAGGAGCTCCTAGGATGAGCAGTAGACAACAAAGAAACTCAAAGAGGTACATTGGCTACATGGAATTCTTCAGTCAATCAGTAGATAGCGACCCTTCTATTTATCAATGGGTTGCATAGAAACAAGTGTACCGAAATGAAATGGTTGAGGAGTATACCTCAATCATGAAAAACTATGTGAGGGTGGTAGTACCAAGATCAACAAATAAGGTGGAGGTTGATTCACGTTAGATCTTTAAGATCAAGCATGGTGAAAATGGCATCACCAAAAAATACAAGGAGAGGTTTTTAGCAAAGAGGTTTCCTCAAAAGGAGGGGATAGAATATGAGGAGAAATTTTCTCCTATGGTCGGGTATACTTCCATATGAGATGTCATCTCACTTGAAACATAGATGGGATGGAAAATTTATCATATGGATGTTAGGATGACGTTCCTTCATGGTGAGTTTTAAGAGGAGTTATAAATAGAACAACCAGAGGGATTTTTAGCACACAACATAGAGACTCTCATTTGTAAGTTGAAGAGAGCATTTTATGGGCTCTTGCAAGACCCTAAGGTGTCATATGAGTTCATAGAAAGATACTTGTAGGGAATGGGATTCTTGAATAATGAGGTAGATGAAAACCTCTACTACTTGGTGGTTGTGGTTGAGGTTCTCATTCTTGTTATATGTGTGGAATACTTGTTTCTAATAGGTTCAGTGGGCCTCATAGAGGAGTGTAAGATGGATCTTTCTGTAGAGTTCTATATGAATTATTTGGGGCTTATGCACTAGTTTCTATCATAGAGGTGTGCTGAACAAATGGGGGAATTTTCCTTAGGAAATTTAAATACTATGTCAAGATCTTGAGGAGGTTTGGGATGGAGGATTTCAAATCCATGTCTACAACCATGATCATGAATTAGAGGAAGGTAGATGCATCTACAGAGAAGGATGTAGACCCCACCTATAACACCCTCCTCCCAAATTTACCCAAGTTAACCTACCTATAAGGGTAAACATGTGACAGAGAGTTATTATGATATGATTCAAACTCCTAGATCACCTTAAGTAAATGGAACCGACAAACGAAAAGCTTAATAACATCCTTTAGGTGCTACAAGAACCCCAAGAGCTAAACCACCCTTATAGGTATCCAAACCCCAATTTAAACTAATTTTTCACTGATCTAAACTCCCAGTCACATGCATAATCATGCATCCATGTGACTGAAAGCCTTCAGTCATATGCATAAGCCTGCAAGGATGTGACTGCAACCTTAATTTCACAGTTTTGTGTCTACTACCATGAAATTTGTGCCACCTTTTTATGTTTACACTCCAGGTCACTACCCATAACTTGATGCTTTGAGGAATTTTGGGCTTCTCAAACTCTTTTTAACTCTTGGCTTGAGATCTTAGCTAGAGTTGCTACAGTACCTAGCAATAATTTGGGACACAGGAAGGGAAATATTTATTATCGGCGATGAAGAGTTGAAAATAGAGGTTTTTGACATTTACTTCATCACCGGTCTATCACAGAGAGGGGAACACACTCATCTGGCAGGGACATGGATCATGGGAGAGAACACGGATATGCTCATAGGGAGGCAATGTCCAGAGGTAGTAAAATATTCCAGTGGGAAGATAGATATAATAAATGTCAAAATTTTTCCTTTAAAAGTAGTCCTATACACCCTAACACGTTCCACTGGGGAATAAGCACCACATGAGGCTACAAAGGCTCAACTCCAAAGCCATTAACTGCATGGAACCCGCCATATTTAACTAGGTGGAAGCAGTGTTGGAAAATATGAAGAAACAACTATCCAAATGCAAAAATGGTTGTATTAATAAATTTGGGTACAGTTCAATCTTAACAGCATTATTCCTGGAATGAGTGTCATTGTTGCAATTTCAGTGGGAGGAAGTGCTTGTGCCCACACCATGGGATCCACGCATGAACAGATGGAGCAAGCTGATGCCTCACCCATGAGTTGGACAACACATGTCATACAAGCCTTATTTCTTTTTGTGGCTAAGGCGTCAACTTATTTTCGTGAAGGACTGGCCGCATTCTGGGACTGATTTCTGAGGTGACCCAGAACTCCCACTTCCAGAGGGAGATCAATGGGATGATAAAGGTAAGAATTTTTTTTTGTTAATTTTTTCATGTTTATATATATATATATATATATATATATATATATATATATATATATATATATATATATATATATATATATATATATATATTAGCATATGTGTTACGATGTTTAGACTTGTGTGCTAAAGATGTTGGACTGCAATGACAAGGTAGAATGTACCCTATCGCCAGAAGAATGGGGAGGGAATTCGAGGTTTCTCAGTATGAGGAAGGATCAGATGATGAAGAGGAGATTTCCTGGAACCTATATGCTTTGATTGCTAGGATTTCGGAATATGCTCGTGTTCATGAAATTCCCCGCTGATATCAGAGGCACACTCTAGGGGTGTCAGATCGCATTCATCGATTAATGATTCGAGTCATTTGAGCAGTGACATGCTACCATGAGCACCATGATGATTAGTTTAGCCTAGCTTTGATTTCTGCAATTGTAGACTTTGGGACCTGTGAGTCTCTTTATGTACAAGAAAATATATATTTTTGGATTATGATGTACCAAAATTTTGCAAACAATTCTGACACAGACACACACACACAAATAGATACATTTTCCTATTTAATGCATGATGTACTGATACATTTTCCTGTTTAATGCATGATGTATTAATGATCAAAGTTTCACTATTTTCAAAAATTTCTCTCTTACTGTAGAAATTATATAACTTATCTGTTATATGTCCAAGATTCTCCTGATCTCACACTATTTTAACTTCATGCAAAATACAGAATCTATTCCACCATTGATCGTTTGCGGAAATTAAATCAAGATTGCAATGTACACATGAAAAAATAAAAATTCACATACATTAACACAGTTGTTTAATGGGAAAGCCTAAAGCTGAAAACCCCAACTATCTGTATATAATATATGTCATAGATATCATGTAACAATCCTCATACAAAGCTGATCATATCAAGCTCTCAGCGCAATAGAATCGCTACACACTAATCAGGCTCGATCTTACAAATCCATGCACCGATCTTTGCCATCTGCTAGCCTGCATATACTACGTAATCCATGCTAAAGAATGGCTCTGAATGAGTTCCGATTACTCCAGCCTTTCTCACACAATCTTCATTGGAATCTCCACTGAGTGTTGGATGCAATCAATGCATCACTATAGTCATAACTGATAGTCTATCTTGCCCTTTCACCTACCTCTCCACTGGTCTCCACTAAAACTTCCATGCACTGTCGTTAAATGATGTATTGTTCAGTTTATTAATGAGTTATTATTTGTGAATTAATTAACTAATTAATTAACTCCACTCTCAGTAGTGTATCAATTAGTTAGACTAGATACAACTAGCTCAACTGAGTCTAACTGAGTTAAACTGAATACAACTCCATAACTACTTCTTCCAACTGTGTCATAACTCTACCACTTGAGTTCCAACTAAGTCCTCCATGCAATAGATCCAGTAAACCCTTAGGAATAGTGTAATTCCTTCTGTCAGTTGTTGTGCCACATCTTTGCACTGAACTGAAGTGCTCCAACAGAATAAGTTGTTGTTTAGAGTCCAAATATTATTAAGAACTAATAATATCCGACATATCTATTTTTAGACTGGCAGTCTAAAAATAGACTCCGCCCAAAATGTCTAAAAATAGAAGTCCATCTATCTTTCCAACTTGACCAACCGTCCACAAATAGCAACCTGCATCTCATAGAATATGATCGACATGTCTAAAAATAGACATAGTCTAAAAATAGACTTTGTGCCAAAAATAGCTTGTGGGCCCACTTAGTGAAGGCAACTCTTTTCACTAAGCTCATCATCTTGTTGAATCTCAAAACTCCCTCTCAACAAGATAGGGATTATCTGCCACCCTGATCCTGTCTCTATGGTATTCGAATTTTCTCTTGGTGAGCGCCTTCGTCAAAATATCTACATCCTGATCCTCTGTAGGAATTTAAGAAAGAAACATGATCCTCCACTACACACAATCTCTGATATGATGGTACCAGATGTTAATATGTTTAGATCTATCATGAAATATTGTATTAACGGAGAGTTTAATGCAACTCTGATTATCACAATATATCATAGTATGATCTAAATGAGAATCAAACAAATCGACCAGGATCTTCCTCATCCATATAGCCTCGCATGTAGCCAAACTTGTTGCCATGTACTCGGCCTCTGCTGAACTAAGTGCCACGAATCTTTGTTTCCTACTGTACCAAGAAACTGATATAGATCCGATACTGAAAATCCCTCTAGATGTGCTCTTTCTGTCCGTTGGGCTTCTTGCCCAATCTGCATCCGTGAAGCCATGCAACTTCACCTCATCTGACTGTTTGTACCACAATCCATACCCAGATGTGCCCCTGAGATACCTCAGGACATGCTTGCCTGCCTTCCAAAAGAGCTTGGTAGGCTTAACCATCGCTTGTGAAAGCTGGTTCATAGCATAGCATATGTTCGGTTGTGTATTGACTAAATACATGAGTGAACCAACCAACTGTTGATAAACAATGGCATCCACTACCTCTGTCAATGTAGCATCCTCCTTCCTCCAACCACCAGGAAGAGGAGTGTCGATAGGCTTGCAGCCTTGCATGTGAAACTTCTCCAGTATCTCCTGGGCGTACTTTCCTTGAGACACAAATAGTTCACCTTTCTGCTGCCAAATTTCCAATCCCAGGAAATAATGAAGGAGGCCCAAGTACTTCATCTCTAACTCCTTTGCAAGATCTGCCTTGCATGAGTGTATCAATAGTTCATCACCCGTTAGTATTAAATCATATACATAAAGCACAATGATCAAAAGCTTACCCTCCACCACAATTTCGTATAGGTTTGGATCTGCCTCACTCTTGGCGAAACCAAGTCCAGTGAAATAACTGTCTATCCGTGTGTACCAAGCACAAGGTGCTTGTTTCAGCCCATACAGTGATATTTTGAGCCTACACACATAAGACTCACTATTGTAGATTTCGAATCCTTCAGGCTGCTCAATGTACACCTCCTCCTTAATGATTCTGTTGAGGAACACAGTCTTCACATCCATCTGATGAATGTGCCAACCCATCTGTGCTAAGAGAGCAAGGATGGTCCGTATGGAATAATACCTTGCGACAGATGAAAATGTTTCTTCATAGTCGATCCCCTCGATCTGTGAGAAGCCCCGGGCAACAAATCTTGCCTTATACTTCTCAACGCTCCCATCAACAGCTTTCTTCACTTTGTATTTCCATCTCGAGCCTGCCACTGATTTCCCTTCTGGCCTTGGTACAATCTCCCAGGCACTGTTTTTGACAATTGAATCATACTCTTCCACCATGGAATCTTCCCATGCGGGATCCTCCACAACCTACTCGAAAGAGGATGGCTCCGTCATGATACACTTGCTCATCAGAGCCATGTATTCAGTAAATCGTTCAAGTGACTGTCTCTGTCTACACTGTGATATAGGAACTCCTACATTTTGCACTGCATCAAGATTCAGTCACTCAACTTCTGTAGTGCGGTTCCTCCCTCTGATTTTGGCGCTGCATGAGTGGTTCCTTCCACTCCGTAAACCTCCCCTTATGGCTGATCCACATCTTGAGGCTCATCTTTAGGAACAAGTAGCTCCCCCTCTACATGCAAGTGTAGCTCCCTCTCAAGTGAGAACTTCATGGCTTTCTCCTCATCAAATTTGATATCCCGTCGCATGACATTCATCCGACTGTCTTGAAAATACACACGATAATTGTGGGGTGTTTCTGTGTACCCCACAAATATCCCAACCTCTGAGGTCGGCTCCAACTTCTTCCTGGCATCCTTTGTCACATGAATGTAAACAGGTGAGCCAAAAATCTTCAAATGAGAAATATCAGGCTTCTTACCAGAAAACGCCTCTTCGAGTGTACTCATGCCAAGTACTCTATGAGGACAATGGTTTTGCACATAAATTGCAGTGTTGCATGCCTCATCCTATAAGTGTATGGGAAGGCCCTGATCATGCAACATCACCCATGCAACACCCATGATCGTTCTGTTCTTTCTCTCCACGGCCCCATTTTGTTGTGGGTTATGAGGCGCTATGAGTTCTCTTGGAATTCCATCTTTTGCTACAGAAGTCTTTGAATTTTCCATAGATGTACTCACCACCATTATCACTCCAGAGAGCTTTTACCTGCTTCCCCAACTCTTTCTCAACCAGCGCCTTGAACTGACATAACTTTGAGTATGTCTCGCTCTTCTTCTGCATGAAGAAGATCCATCACTTACGATAAAATTCATCAAAAAATATCACATAATACCTGTGCTTTGCTGTTGAAGAAACCGAGAAAGGTCCACACATGTCTGTGTGAATTCTCTCAAGGATCGTCGAAGCACGACTATCCTTCTTATGAAAAGTGATCTTCACAAATTTTCCCAAATTACATCCCTTGCACTGATCTGACTACGCAAGTGTACCTTTGGGAAGCCCAGTAGAAATCTGCTGCAAAATTTTCAAAACGCCATGGTGAAGATGGCCCAATCTCCTGTGCCACAATTCACCCTCATCTTGGCTCACCACTCCTTCTACTTTGCCTGCCATTGTAGCACAGCCATCTACTTACAGTTGATAAATATTCTTAACTCGAATCCCTATCCTCCTGGTTTGACCAGTTGTTTTATGGCACAGGAAATATTTTCCATCGCTAAAAACAACATCATAACCCTTGTTTTCCAACATCGCCATGGAGATCAGATTCTTCTTCAATCCTTGAACATGCATGACATTCTTCAAGATGAAAGATTTACTAGACTCCCTCTCAAAGTAAATGATCCCGATACCAGTCACGCTGTATCTACCATCATCACCCATCTCGATGTGCACTCCAAGATCCTTTTCCTCCAGATCACTAAACAAATATTTGTCTCCGGTCATATGGAAAGATGCACCGTCGTCAAGAAACCACATTGATGTCATCACACTTCTAACCAAGCATACGATCAAAGAAAATTCGAGCTCAAATTGCGAGGCTAAGGCGTCTCCTGTTGCAGAACCAGCATCACTCTTATTCTTCTTCTTCTGTGGACAATTAGTGGCGAAATTCCTGTGCTGGTGATAGTGAAAACACTTCACCTTGGACAAATCCTGCTTCACCTTGGACAAATCCTGCTTCTTGCCTTTAGCTTTGGATTTGGAATATTTATTCCCTTTTCCTTTCTGAGCTTTGGCAGCTAAAGCAAAATTTTCTTCATATTCATTCTTCGATGAAGATCCATCCCTGGTACCCCACCTTATCTCCTCCTGTACAAGATCTGACCAAAGTCACTCCCATCCTGGCAGTTTCTCCTGTCCATTGACAGAGTCTCCGTAGCTATGCCAACTCTTCGGAAGACCAAGGAGAGCCAAGATCACCAAGTCTTCCTCATCAAAAGTATCCCCCACACTTCCCAACTCATGCTTGCAGTGGACAAACTTTGTAAGGTATTTTGGTATACTAGCGCCTTTCTCCATTCTTATTTTTCTGAGCTTGTCTTTAAGTGCCAACTTCCTCTGGTCACTTCTGCTTTGGAAAAATTCTGTCAAATCCTTCCACATTAAGAATGGAGTGGCTTTCCCGTGAAGGCTGGAAACAATGTGGTCTGTCACACCTTCCAACAAAATCCTTCAACACTTTTCTACCTTCTTTTTCCCTGCGTCAAGTGCGGCTGCATCGCTAGAAGCAGGCTTCGGAATATCAACATCTTTGAAATCCTTTAACCCATTATCATCCAACACCACCTATATCCTATAATTCCATGCTATGTAATTCAAGCTCCCGTTAAGGGCATAATCCAATTGCAATCCGTTGAAAGACATTTCAATGAATGCACAACTTCGACACCAAGAAAACACTGTAGCAAATTCGAATTCCACCAGCACAAAACTCAACTGCTTCAATAATTTTAATCTCCTCCAATGATCAATAAAGCTCTTATACCATGTATAAATTATATAAATGATGTGTTATATGTCCAATATTCTCCTGATCTCACACTATTTTAACTTCATGCAAAATACAGAAACTATTCCAGCATTGATCATTTGCGGAAATTAAATCAATATTGCAATGCACACATGAAACAATACAAATTCACACACATTAACACAGTTGTTTAACGGGAAAGCCTGAAGCTGAAAGCCCCAGCTATCTGTATATAATATATTTCATAGAGATCATGTAACAATCCTCATACAAAGCTGATCATATCAAGCTCTCAGTACAATACAATCGCTACACACTAATCAGGCCCGATCTTGCAAATCCATGAACTAATCTTTGCCACCTGCTAGCCTGCCTCTACTGCGCAATCCCTAATAAAGAATGGCTTTGAATGAGTTCCAATTACTCCAGCCTTTCTCACGCAATCCTCATTGGCATCTCCACTGAGTGGTGCAATCAATGCATCACTATAGTCACAACTGATAGTCTATCTTTCCCTTTCACCTATCTCTCCACTGGTCTCCACTGAAACTGCCATGCACTGTAGTTAACTGATGTATTTTTCAGTTGATTAATGAGTTCATTATTTGTGAATTAATTAACTAATTAATTCGCTCCACTCTCACTAGTGTATCAATCAGTTAGACTAGATACAACTAGCTCAGCTCAGTCTAACTGAGTTAAATTGAATACAACTCCATAACTTCTTCTTCCAACTGTGTCATAAATCTACCACTTGAGTTCTAACGGAGTCCTCCATGCAATAGCTCCAGTAAACCCTCAGGAATAGCATAATTCCTTCTGTCAGCTGTTGTGTCACATCTATGCACTGAGCTGAAGTGATCCAAGAGAATAAGTTGATGTTTAGAGTCCAAATATTATTAAGAGCTAATAATATCCGACATATCTATTTTGAGACTGGCAGTCTAAAAATAGACTCTACCCAAAATGTCTAAAAATATAAGTCCATCTATTTTTCCAACTTGAGCAACCATCCACAAATAGCATCCTGCAACTCATAGAATATGATGGACATGTCTAAATATAGACATAGTCTAAAAATATACTTTGTGCCAAAAATAGCCTGCAGGCCCACGTAGTGAAGGTGACTCTTTTCACTGAGCTCATCATCTTATTAAATCTCAACACTTACAGTAATGAATCTGTTAAGTAAAACAATATAAGAAGGAAAATTGTTTACAAAATGCACACCAAACCAGTCCCAAACGGTACATTGACGTACAAAAATGTAATGAGGTTTGATTTTTACACAAGCTTGAAACATGTGAAACTCTTCTTGAAAAAGGAAAATTTGTATGCCCCCAGCATGGTGACTTAATTTGAGGTACATGCCCCCAAGATTCAGTCCATGTGCCTGAGTAGACTGATAGTTACGAGGAGGTGGATGGATTGAAGGTTCAGTTATGAGGTTTAAGTGAAAGGCTTGAATTTAAGGGGAAATTATTTCATATTTTAAACTAGTTGACACAGTAAAGGAACTATCCTCAGGACACCTTGTTTCATTTGTTAAAGAGCTTGACACAAGAAAATGATTTTTCTCTCAATAGCTTGTTTCTCTCAATAGCTTGTTTCATTTATTAAGGAGATTGACACAAGAAAATGAACTATGCTCCAAAGAGCTTGTTTCATTTTTTAAGGAGTTTGACACAAGAAAATGAACTATGCTCCACAGACCTGATCAAGACATATAAGAGGTCATGGCCTCCAAGAGGTTCTCATCTGATGGGAGAACAACACTCTCGAAATAGGGATCTAATTCCCCTAATACATGATGCATAGCATCACTAGCGGCACTATCACTGGATGCGGGAAATTAAAAAGTAGGCACATAATCAACCTGTGGAAGGGAAGGAATGACCGAAGGATCAAATGAAGTAGAGACCATATTAACCCGAGAAATGTTCGGTGCAGGAAGAGAAAAAACACCCATTAAGGCAGAATCTTTAAAAATTCCTGCCCCCACACTTTCATATGGTGTGGTGGAATGCTCCACATATGTCACATTTCTTTCCAAGGAAGTAGAAGCAAAAAAGGACAACTAGTCGATACTGATGATCTTTCACAGATGTGGGAAACAAAGAACATGAAACAAAGTGGACAACAGAAATTAGGGGAATTTTGAGGTCTAAAATGGGCCTCCTAAGAAAAATGTACAACACAATTAAAATTTATAAGAACCTATAAGATTCAAGATGATGATGTCAACCATGGGGAGTGATTCACAATTTTTTAAGGAAAAGGGTAAAAATAAAAAAAAGTTAATAAAATAATAAAACTACTTTTCCTACTTGTATTTTAAACTTATCTCCCAAATTATTTACTCAAATTTTGAGTTGGAGTACTCATTGGATGAAAATTTTAATTCCTCATTCAAGTAGTACACATGTTGCATACTTTCGATGGACCCTTCTACATGAAAAATGAGAAATACATAAAAAATGTGATTGCAATCATGTTTTTCATGTATTTATCGTTTTTCGTGTAGTAGGACCCAACAAGTGTATCAAATATGGGTACTCATTAGATGAGGAATTAAATTTTTCATCCAACAAGTACTCCCACTCGAAATTTGAGTAAACAATTTGGGAGATAAGTTGAAAGTATGAGTTGAAAAATTAGTTTTTTTCTTTTTTCCCTCTAAAATTGGATGATGTAATCAAATCTTATTTTATTATTTCCACTATTATTTTATAATTTCCTTAGGAGGCCCATTTTAGACCTCAAAATTCCCCTAATGCAAAGCATAGCATGAGTCCAACTGTGACCCAGTATAATATTTTAATTGAGCTTGTCATCAACCACTTCTACTTCGACATTGATCATTTTGCCTTCCAAAGTGATAGGAAAGTTAGGGAGAATACCAAAAGGAAGAGAATACCTTCCATCAACAGCCTCCAAGGTGTTCAGAGACTGGCTAAGAGTCACAGAGTCGATGGATTTCTAACAAGTTAAATATATGATGCAAGTGGATGAACCCTCATCCACAACTAACCAATGGATGTTATTTTCATTAATAATGACTTGAATAAGGAAAGGAAGCTGACGATGAAGACATGTAACGTGATTTTCCAGATCAAAATTAACGATACTTGAATCACTCGGATCAATTCCTACAATGGCGGATAGTAGCGATTTATGTTGTGAAGGAAAACTCTGAAGAACCTCTAATGTGGACATAGCGGAAGGTGCCTAAGCCAATTCCTCAACAATATTATAATGTTGAGCAGCTTAGGCATTTGGGTTATAAGAGGATTTTTGAAGCTCACCTTTGGAAGGTGGTCCGACAACAGGACCGAGACTAGGTATTTTGATATGAAGAGGACTAGAAGAGGGAAAAGGAGAAGGAGTAGGAGCATCTATAATTTATTTCTTCGCCGACTAACAAGAATGAGTGGAATAATTTTTGGACCTGGTGGCCACAGAAATGGTTGCAGGTCCATTCATCAGGAACACTTGGGAACTCAACGAGGAAGAAGATGGAGGTTGTTCCACCAATTGAGTTTGTTGAGATGGAAATGGTTCTTTGAGTACAACCAGAGTTCCTTGAATACCTTTCAGTAAACGACTATCTTCAGCCTGTTGCGGATGGTATTTAGTGTAGTGTTCATCGTCACAGATTAGGCAAGGGTACTTAGGCTTATGCTTGCTTCTATCATCAATACGAGGTTTGGGGGAATCCTGTTTTGGGCCATTAGATTAGGATTTTACTTTGCCCTTATTTTTACCCTTGGAAGATTTGTCTGTCACGGTAGACTGTACTACAATAACCTTCACAGTTTTACCAAGATTCGAGGGATTATTTAGAACATAATCGAAGGAGGAAGTGGATTTCTTCTTACCAGAAGAATACTTCCGAGAAGTCTGGGTAAATGATCCAATGATGCCATCGACATGTGGTTTCATTGGAGCTTTGCAAGTTCCAGATTTAGTAGAAGCACGCAGAGCGTCAGGTAAGAGATCATACAATGTACCAGACTAGGAATAGAACAGATCAAGATAAGTTTCATGAGCAATGGCTTGCTCTTTTGTGACACATGCCCCCATGGAAATATCCTTGGTGATATCATTGACAAAGGATTTGGTGAACCATTCACTCAAGAGTTGATCAGGAATTTAAAACTTGATCAAACGACATTGTCATCTCCATTCATGGATATGATCAGATATGTGCATGGCAGTATCTTATTTCAAGGATGTGAGAAGGTGGGTTCTTGTTTCATAGCAAACCAATAGCTAATAGTGTGTGAGAAAATCCATAGCGAGAGAGTTGAAATCTTGGAAGTTTCCACGGGGAAGCTCAATGTACCACTTGGCAGCAGCACTAGTCAACGTTCTCTGAAAATGATGCAGGAAAACAGAGTCATTAACCCAAGAGTTAGAAGAACACCAAAGATGGTAGGTCATGACGTGCACCTAGGGTCTTCTCCAGAATTTCCTTCAAATTTGGGGCAATCGCGTGGGATTTTGGTGGGAACCGAAACCCAATGTGGATTACGAAGGATCAGATCATTAGTTAATCTTGACACATTGGGTAGTTCCAAAGTTGCAAGAAAAGGAGCTTGTGGATTGAAAGGCATAATCGGACTTTGATAAAGACCCATTTGAGGATTCCAACCAGGTTGGGAGAAATCCTTCCCCCATGGTTTTTTCCGAAGGATTTGTCCCATAAGGAATGAAAAATTGATGATTTTGACCATATCCCAGTTGTTGACTAAAAAATTGATTTTGATCTGCAGCAGACCATTGAGGTCCAGCCTAAGCATCATTCGCAGCATATGGATTTCAATAATGCTAAACGTTTTGGAATGCAGTGCCCTATGGTTGACCTTGTGAACCAAAAATTTAACCTTGTGAACCCAATGATTTACCTTGTGAGCCCAAAGGTTGACCTTGAGGTTTTTGGATGGTACCTTGAGGATTTGACATCATGATACTATGCAGCTACTGAGGTTCGAAAGGTTTCCCTTAAGAACCAAGTTGACCCGGCTGAAAAAATATCTGAATTTGTTGAGACAAGGGTTTTCCTTGCTAGAAAAAAGGTCGGCCTTGCAGAAAGTAAGCTTTGCCTTGTTGACCAGAATATTTTCCCTGTTAAGAGTAGGAAAACTGACCTTGATGGGGAAAAGGTTGGCTGGATTATACATAAGGCGATGCTTGTTGTACATAGGGCTGAACTTGTTGCACATAGGGTTGTTTTTGACCAAACATAGGCCCCTTATGATATGCATAAGCCCCTGATTAAATTCTAGACTAACCTTGAAATCCTTGAACAGAGTCTGCAACTACTGATAACCAAACAGGACATAGGATTGTTGGTTGAGTATATGATTCTATAAAGCTTTCTAATACTAATCATATGTTAATCCTTCTGGACCAAATGATCTAGAAGGCATAGGGATACTACCAACAGGTTGAGAATATCTTGGGATGTGAGTTTGAAATCCACTCACAGATTGCCCAACTGAAGATTGAGAGACATTCGACAGGGATGGCCCTCCACCAGCAATTTGAATCAACATAATTGATATGGGAGCACTGATGGGAGGTGTTGAAACATAGAGGAAAATAGTTGTTTGTGTGGGAACAGACATAACTCTTGTTAGAGCAGGGATTGTGCCAGATGCAACAGAGACAAATGAACCAGATGTAGGTATCGTGGTAGTTTTCCAGATGGAGTTGTGACACAAAGACATGGCACTTGAAAAACTTGAAACTAGATGTCCCAAGGATGTGTAACCTTGTGGAATGGATGGATGGGTAGTAGGCTGAGAGACCTACCACCCAAAGGGGAAGTATTCAGGAGGGAATGGGTGCCTCTCATATAAATTCTCATCCATACCACAGATGGTGCTTGAAACCTCAAGGGGAGATGAAACCTCTCCTTTAGAAGTCATCGGTGGAAATAGATGACGAGCGGCAGCATGATGCGTGGATGGTGAAGGTGGAAAAGGTACACCAGGTGTATCAAACAGACTATATTGTCATTCAAGGGAGATTTATTCGGAATCGAGTAACAGATTCCAAGAAAATGCGATATAACTAATTAGCTCGTCAGGAGGATACCGAGTAGCAAGAGGTTGAACACTTGGAAGGATGGAAAGCTCAACACTTTGGGCTCTAGCCAATGGTGAAGCGTCAAAAGTGACTTGCAATGATGTCCCTTCAGAAGAGGATGACGAAGAGGAAGCCGAAATTGTTGGTTCAACCATGATGACTTTGAATCAAAATAAAAATAGGAAAAGAAGTGATTAATTATAGGCTTTAAAATATATGCATAAGGAGTTACTCATGATGTGGCTGAGAAATATTTTAGCGGGTAAGCCATGTGATCACGGGAAATCAATTTTAGAACTTAAAAAACAAATAAATAAAAAAGGGTGAACTAGGCATAAAGGATTACCAGGTATCCGTGAACTTCAATATACACCTTAGAAAGTAAATTTACCAAGGACTTAACATGCGACAGCCAATCTCCCCGAATGTTGTATTCAGTGTATCATGTCTACAAGGTGGCTGACTTAGTTACCTATGGTAGGTTTGCAGCCTAATGGTTTCTCCCAAAATATAATCAATGATACGCAGGAGTCCAAGTCCTTAGTAGTGTTGTCTGATGTTTAACAGTTAGATGAGAGCATCCCAAATATACTTATCATACGTAAATGTAATTCCATACGTGGGACGAGATATCACCCTCGGATTGTAAGGCAGACTGTTAGCGATAGCTCCTACGTTTTACGATGCCAGAACACGTCTCTAGCCTGGACCTCCAAAATTGTTTCATAAATTTTAGAGTTTATCTTGAATTAGGTCTTGGTTTCAAAGCCCTACCGATGCCACCTGAATTCCTAGGATGCAGCTATATGAGAAAAACCAACCATTCACTTCGATGAAAGCTACACTAATTGGGAAGAAGAAGTTCACTCAATCAATGCAGAAACTAATAAAATGCATTAAATGACAATTCACTACTCTTAAAGTGCATGAACTAAAGAAAAATGAAAATTACTTTCATTATCCTAATTTTCACTGAATGCACTGATATTAATCGAAATGAAGTTTTTCCTTTAAGATGGAAAAACAAAATGCAACATTTTTTTTTGTTATTTGCAATGTAAACACAATGAAAAAATATGCACTAATTAATTCGAATGTAATCAAATGGTTTGATTATTTATATAATGAAATTCCTCACAATATTACAACATGCAACAATCATACCAAAGAGAAATCTCACAACGTGTTCTGAAAACAAGACATTCTTCACATTTTTCACACTGATCAATCACTCAGAAAGGATGTTCCAACTGAAGACAAGAAATGTGATCTATGCTTTTTGGTTGAAAAGAGAGTCAAATGTACATGAGGGAGACACTTGAAGGCTCTAATCACAGAAATCAATTGAAAAACAAAAAAAAAAATCAAACCAAAAGGTTCAAAAATGGACGATAGAACTGACCCAACAACAGGTCTAGAACCCAACGAAACATGCAACCAATTGAATGAATCGAGACACCTAGAAACCATAGGGTGAAGAGGATGCACAGTTCGAATGAAAGGGAACCAAAACTAAAATGAATGAGACAATCAAGTTGTAGAAAAAGAGTCAATAAGAGAAAATCATGCAGAGAAAAGAATCTGGAAGGGTAAGACACACTGGAACTCAATGGAGAGAAACCCTAGAAACAAACATGCTTGTGAGGCTGTACCTTGTGCTAGAAGGCCAAAAGCATGACTGTGTTAAATCATTTAGCATTTATTGGTGCGCTATCAGAGAAAGAACAACGTCGGTCAATGGAATTAAAAAGGAGGACTTAATGATGTTAAAAAGTGACAAAGTAATGAACATAAATATAACCCTTGATGTTAGGTAACTTTAGAATTGAAAAATGTAATTTTTCTCCAAGTTATGGTATGTTATAAATGTATATGTAAAAAACAAAAACTGAGGTTGTTGTGCAAGAATAGGTACATTACACTTTAGTCTTCATTGATTCTTGAGTTCTTCATTTTTATACAAAATAATAATCAATGATTGCAATTTAAAGGACCTTGTTGTGAAGTTGGTTAGCTTCCCTCTTCTCATTAAGTTCTTGCAATATCTTACTCATCTCGGTATTTGATCACAACACCAATTTCATGTCAGTCTTTGTAGTTCTAAGAGTTGTTCTAGTATCAGATGGTGTCCATTAGATTAAGGAAAAAATTCAATTAATTTTCTCCCATACCTAGAAAATTTTATAAGGATTTTTTTTTTTTTAATTAGCATTAATTAGCCAGTTTAATTATTTTCATATGTCTAACTTAGTGAAATTTATTAATTAATCAAGATTAATTGAGGAAAATCAATTTTCCTCTAATGACTTTTAGAAAAGTCATTTTTAGAAGTCAAGGTCATCTTAACCATTGATTAGAATTATATTTTGGTCATTGGTTGATCAACGAGCGATTATAAGAGAAGATCGATGGGAATTTGGAGAACACATTAGATTGAGATAAATAATGATTGAAGACATTATTGCCAAAGAAAAATATTCACAACAATATCCAAATTCTCAATTGAATAGGGAGATCAATTTTATCTATAGAAAGGTCGAGCTTCCCTAGAAATATGAACTCAATTAGAGAGTTCAAGCTTTTGGAGAAAGAAGGAATTTTCTAGAGTGATCAATTTGCACAAGAGAAGCCGAGTTTTCAAAAGACGGTTGGATTTATAGAGGAGACTGATTTTATTTCCTAATAAGTATGAGTTTCCATAGTGTTGCATTGAAAATTGTCACCTTGACATTCTGCTATCTGTATGAGCTCATTATCGCTCATACTTTCCTCCTTTGCAAGTCTAAAACATCAGTTCCTAATGTCAAGCCTTAAAAATAAGAGAAAGGCTCTCAAAAATCTCTAAAACTCTGGTATCACACTTTCTCTTTTTCTTACTTGCGGTCCCACACCTAATGGTCATGTCTCAAGTGTACCTGATCACACTTTCTCTGTGTTAAGAGTGCGGACCACTATAAAATATTAAAAGGGTGCAAGTAAACTCAAAAATCTCACTTTTATTCATTTCTAGAAGCTTCTGGAAGGAATGTTGCAGTGGAAAATCCGCTCTTTTCAAGTTCATGTATCCCATTCCTTAAGGAGCTAACCCCTTGATGTGAGGAGCTTATCCCTTTGAAGGAGGATTCTATCCCTTCATAGGTGGAGCGTAACCTCCTCTTTTTCACTATAAAAAGAGGCATTGGGCAGCCTCAAAGGGAGTTCAAGCTTTAGTGTTATTTGAGGTAAAGTGTTGTTGGAACTTAGACTCATTTAGCTGAGATTTTATGAGGAAAGATTACATACCTATATGTATCTCGGTTGGAAGAGTGCAAGGCTTGTTGGAGTAAAGGAAATTCCTACTTCAGACCCCGAGAAGACCTGTTCAACATCAAGGCTAAAAGTGTTGTAAGGTTCTTCTACTATTTCAAAGTTAATACAAATAAGTTTGTTTTTCTCAATAAGCTGTCATTTGATTGTTTCTTTTATGGATTCCTTGATCACCATAATAGATATGATTTATGAATACATGCTATGCAGACGTTATTTGATGTTTGTTTGTGATTGCAGATATTCGAAGGTAAATCTTTCAGGCGACTGAAGGACAACTACTACAAACAAGCATCGGATCAAGGTAGGACCGTAACACCTTTGTAGCATTTACTTATAAGTCATGATATATCTAGAGAAAGATAGATTTAATTTTTTTTTTGTTGTTTCTAGAATATCTTTTGATACTAGGGAGATCGATCTTGTCCGCAAGATCGATTTATCTGGCCAACACATAGAGGCATTAAGGCCACATGTGTGGATTAGTTTAGGGAGCTAGCGGATGGATGAATTGAATCAAAGGGGCCAAGTTTCTTCTAGGAGGTCAAACTGACTAGAAGAAGTGAAGAAACAATTTTCCAAAGGTTTACCAACTTACAACAAACAATTGTGATAATATTTAATTAAAAATTTGTTGAAGAATAGTAAAAATACTCCTTGGAATAATTCTTTTTCCCCACACTCAGGTTTTTCCAAGGTCATTTTTCTTAAAAAATCAGTATCTATTTTTTAGGTCCCTATATTACTAGTATAGTCCCTTATTTTTGTTAATGTAACCCCCTTATTGTTATTATTGTGCCCTTAAATTATTATTGTTAGGTCGGCTAGGATTACATTGTGGCCCCACAGACTCCTATATATAGAAAGGAGGTTTTGTAATTTGAATCATCCAAGAATTGTTCATTCATGTAATGTATTTGAGGCTTCCCCCTCGAAGTGGCTTATTTATAAGGTGTTGATATCTCTTTTCTTCTCTTTTTGGAGGTGGTTTCACAACATTTAGTATCAAAGCTTTGAGATTCTAGGGTTTCGCTGCTCCAAGCATGTCATCGTGGAATTTTTGTTATAACTTTTTTTTCTGCGAAGTTTCAGAATCTAAAATTTTTATAGTGCAAATCCAAAATCCTGAGGAACATCGTCGCAAAATTTTGGAGCTTGGTTCGCAATATTGTTGGAGATATGATCTGTGTAAGTTAGGTCATTTTGTAGGCTCCTGAATTTAACCTAAACAGGTCATCGTGGTATTTTCGTAATAATTTTTTTTCTAAGAAGGTTTAGAAGCTGAAATTTTTAGAGTACAAAACCACAATCCTGAGGAACATCGCCACAAAATTTCAGATATTGGTTCGTAATATTTTGGGAGATATGAGCTGTGGAAGTTAGGGATTTTTGAGGCTTCTGAATTTCATCTCAAAGAGGTGATTGTGGGAAACTCTTCATATCTCTCTCTTTGAGCATCAGATTGGAACGATGTAAAAAGTGACTGCAAGTACATGGAATATAGTTTTTGTTATATCAATTTCAGAGGAAAAGGAGGAAACAGTGACATGTGGCAAGTCGTACAAGTTCGCTCTACTGAACCAGTCCAAAATTGGGTCATTGTAGGAGATTGGAATTAACTTTGCCTCGAAGAATCCAAATCAGATCAGACCTGTGGCATTTGAAATAAGCCTCAGAGGGCTACTACAGGGATGAATTTCAGATATTGAGGACCAACAATTATATATATGATTCAATTTCAACATCGAGCTCCTCAAAAGCAAGTAGAAGGTGTGTATTTTTTTTTCTTCCGAATTTCATAAGTCTTGTTTGAAGAATCAAGTTGAATTGATTCCAAGGGCATATTGTAGAATATATATCAGTATTGGATTCTAAAATGGCCCCTAAAAATAATTCAACACCCATTAAGCCTTTATAAAGCTCTACTATGACTCATGAAGACGAAGAATGGCAACATGACATATCAAAATTACAAGAGAAAGTGCAACAAATTTCGCTCTCACAAAGAGCAACAAAAAATGATATGGAATTTTTGAAGAAAGGCGTGGAAACTAAGATGGATGGTTTGAATAAAGGCATGGAATCTAAGATGGATGGTTTGAAGAATGGCATGGAATATAATATAGATGGCATGGAAGCTAGCATGGAATCTAAGATGGATGACATGGAAGCTAAGATCAATGAGAAAATGGAAAACATGAAGAATGATATAAAATAATACATGGAAGGTTTGACAAAGTTGATACAAGAAATGTTTCCTAATGGTGAAAAGATACTATAGGAAACTCATGATGAGAAAAAAATAAATGTTAATCGTGATTTCATAAAATATAATATTGGCAGGAAGAACCACCATATTCCAAAACTGGATATGAGGAAATTTGATGGAAAGGACCCTGTAACATGGATACTATATATGGAGCAATATTTTGATCTCCATAATGTGCAAAACACATAAAAGGTATGCAATGCAACTTTACATTTAGAACAAAATACATATGTATGGTATCGATGGATTTGCTCCCGTAAAAAAATTGTCACTTGGTCAATTTTTACAGAGGAAATGATAGCACATTATGAGGATACAAAGAGCAACATCTCCTTTAGTCAATTGATAAATCTCAAACAAAAGGATTTAATGGGGGAGCACATTGAGGACTTCCAAACATTGAATATAAGGGTAACTGATATTCCAGAGGAACACATGATTGATCTCTTGATAGGTACTTTAAAGGATAACATCCAACATGAATTTCACATTTTGGAACCTGATTCATTGGAGAAGGCATTCAGGTTGGGAGGAAAAGTTGAATGTAAAATTATGGCGACAAGGAAGCCTACCACTCACTTCTATAAAGAGGGAAGTGTTGCTACTCCTATATTTCCACAACCTACAAGGTTGACACCACAACAATTGGAAGAAAAAAGAGTAAAATGGATTTGATACAGTTGTGATAGAAAATACACTAAAGGTCATAAGTGTGCTGAGAAGAAATTATTTTACATAGATTGTGAAGAGGAAGAAGAAAATGAACAAGAAGAGGATATACACCAGGAACCAGCCCTAGAAGAGGAAGAAATGAATCCGACCATGTCGTGTAATGCACTGGCAGGAATTACCACTCCTCAAACTCTCAAGATAGAAGGAAAAATCAAGAAGAAAAAGGTAATAGTGTTGATTGATTCAGGTAGCACCCATAATTTTATTCATTGTAAGGTAGCCAAGGAATTAAATTGTTTCCTATACCCAGCACCAGAATGTCAAGTGATGGTTGCAAATGGAAGAACTATAAATTGCTCTGGAAAATGCCATAACATCAAGCTAACCATGGGGGAATATGTGTTGACTAGTCCAATGCTTTCCATTCCTATGGGAGGTGCTGATGTTGTACTAGGAGTACAATGGTTACAATCTTTGGGGACGGTAGCTTTTAATTTTCAAGAACTTTTCTTGAAATTTTTTTCAGAAGGAAAGGAAGTCGAATTATGGGGTATTACAGGGAAGCCGAGAAAGATAATAAGCTCTAATGTCATGAAAAAGCCTCTAAAGAAATAACAACGAGGCATAATTGCACAATTATGCTCACTAGAAGTTCCAACATAAAAATCAACTATTTATGTAGATCTCCAAAAAGTCTTGGACAATCATTCCAAGGTTTTTGAAACTCCAAAAGGACTCCCACCTATTCGTGATCATGATCATGCTATTCATTTGATTCCAGGAAGTGTTCCTCCAAACATCGGGCCTTATAGATATCCTTATGTCCAAAAGAGCGAAATTGAACGTATGATTGCAGAAATGTTAGAGGCAGGTATAATTCAACCTAGTCAAAGTTCTTTCTCTACTCCTGTAGTATTGGTACACAAGAAGGATGGATCATGGCGAATGTGTCTGGATTATAGGGAGCTCAATAAGATCACCATTAAAGATAAATTTCCCATTCTTGTGATTGATGAATTATTGGATGAATTACATGGAGCAATTTATTTTACCAAGTTGGATCTTTGTTCAGGATATCATCAAATTAGAATGAAGACTGAAGATATTCAAAAACAACATTTCGAACTCATGAGGGTCATTATGAATTTTTGGTCATGCCTTTTGGCCTTACCAATGCACCTTCTACATTTCAAGGGTTGATGAATTCCATTTTCAAATCCTTCCTTAGAAAATTTGTGCTAGTACTTTTTGATGATATACTAATCTACAACAGGTCCTGGAAGGATCATGTTGAACATGTTGACAGGGTGCTCAAACTATTGCAGGAGAAACAACTATGTGAAAAAACATCCAAAGGTTTCTTTGGAGTACAAGAGGTAGAATATCTGGGTCATATTGTATCTCACGAGGGTGTTAAGGTAGACCCTAACAAAATTAAAGCCATTAAGGAATGGAAAGTCCCCACAACCATAAAGTAGTTGAGAGGATTTCTCGGGTTAACAGGGTATTATCGCAAGTTTGTTAAGAATTATGGGAGAATAGCAGCACCTCTAACAACATTATTGAAGAAAGATGCATTTTCATGGACTCCTGAAGCAACTAAGGCCTTTGAATGTCTTAAAGAGGCAATGTGCCTAGCACCGGTCTTAGCTACGCCGGACTTCACAAAAACCTTTATTGTGGAATGTGATGCCTCAGGAAATGGAATTGGTGTTGTTTTAATACAAGAAGGAAGACCCATTGCTTTTGAAAGTCGTCCAATCAAAGGAAAGTATTTACAGAAACCTATTTATGAGAAGGAAATGTTAGCAATACTGCATGCACTAAAGAAATGGAGAACTTACCTAATGGGAAGACACTTAAAGGTAAAAACTGATCATGATAGTCTGAAACACTTTTTGGAACAAAGACTATCTTCAGAAGAGCAGCAAAAATGGGTCACAAAGATGTTGGGTTATGACTTTGAAATAATCTACAAAAAAGGAAAGCTTAATGTTGTTGCAGATGCACTCTCAAGAAAGAATGAAGAGGTGGAATCATTGCTTTGTGCCATTTCTATTATCCAACCAGATTGGATAACCGAAGCAAGAGATGAATGGAAGAAGGACAAAGAAGTGTGGACACTCATTCAAAAGTTGCAGCAAGATCTTAGTGCATCTGATACATTTATTTGGAAAAATGATTCCTTGTGGTACAAATATCGCTTATATATTTGCAAGAATTCCCAACTAAAACAAAATATTCTTTTGGAATTGCACACTTCTCCTTTAGGAGGACACTCAGGATTTTTAAAAACTTACCATAGGGTGAAGAAAGAATTTTTTTGGGATGGCCTTAAATCTGATATTCAAAAGTTTGTGGCGGAATTTTTGGTTTGCCAACAGAATAAAATCGAGAATAAATCATATTGGAACCTGAAGTGGTCATAGAAACAAGAACTCGACAACTACGAAATCGATCAATTTCAGAGTATCTCATCAAGTGGAAGAACTTACCCATTGAAGATTCTACATGGGAGGATGAGAATTTTATACAGAAGCACCCAGAGCTATTGAAGCGTTGAGGACAACACATTTTTTAAGGAGAGGGGCATGTTAGGTCCATATATTACTAGTATAGTCCCTTATTCTTGTTAGTGTAACCCCCTTATTGTTATTATTGTACCCTTGTAACCCCCATATTGTTTTTTTTTTCTGAATAAGACTAAATCTATTAAGGAAATATAGTACAATCAATGCCTGCATAAAAGCAAAGCAAGAGAGCAAGGGAACCGGAAATGATAGACTATCAACCTCGGTCCCAAAGAACATCCACGGCATGAGCAAAAAGATAACCAGTAGAACATAAAGTAAAGAACTAGACTAGGGAGTCAAACCAGAATGGGTAGAATCTCCCAATCGGCATATTTTCTTTTTCTTTTTACTGACTGTGACCCAACCATTGTGAGTTGGCTGGACGGGAATCATATGCAAACTATTCTGCGCAGAAGGAGGAGACTCCTTATCCGAGTCAGAGGACGAAGACCTGTGAGAGCGTTTTTGAGAAATCAACGGGGCAGAGGGGTCCGCAAGAACAGCAGAGGGGGCGTACGGCGGAGCTCCATCATTCAGCTCATCTGCTACTATTTCCTCCTCATCCGAGCTGGAGGAGTCTGAATCATCCATGGGGGGAGGAACATAGGGATTCCATCTCTTGACTTTGGGTTTGCGAACCAAATTCTTCTTTTTGTCGAGGATCTGGGTGCAGTCCTTTTGGAGGTGCCCCGTTTGATGACAATGGTGGCAGCGGAAGGCTGTATTTTCGTAATCCAAAGTTTGAGTCCAGTGAAAATCCCCAATCTTGAGGTTGATCTGATCCGGCAGTCCTTTGCTGATGTCTATTTCCGCACAGATTCTGCCGTAGGTGAAGATTCCATTGTCCCTTCTCGAGTTATCTGTAGCGAGGAAGCGTCCTAATGCATCTCCAATGACTATGAAGACAGAAGTATGCCATAGATGCACCGGAAGGTTCGGGAGTCTGACCCAAATGGGAAGTTTGGAGATGACCGCTGTCGAAGGGTCAAAGTCTGGAAACCATGGGGAAAGGAAAAGCCCAGCCGTGCCCCAGAACCAAGGGCCTCCCGTAATGGATTTTTCATAGTCTTCATTCAGATCAAAAGCTACAATGAAGAAGCCTTTCGAGCATAAGTAGATCTGGCATTTTTTAGTCCAGTTGTTCTGGATCCATTGGTGTAAATCTTCAGTGCATGGCCATAAACCATTAAATCTGCATATGATTGCAGATTCTGCAAAATTCTGTTGGAATTCTTCAAACCCAGGAAAAGAGAATGCTATTGAAGGAATTTCCTCCAATTTGTCCACCAAAAATGGCTTGGGAGCCATAGTTGGTTGAGTTGCCTGGGCCATAGCAGGTTGCGCTGCCTTTGAGGAGGGCTGTGGATGGGTTGCATCTTTATGGACAACATCTTTATAAGAGAACTGTGGGGCAGAGGATGTCTGCCCAAAGGACCCTCCTCTTAGATGAAAAGTAAGAACAATAGTAGCGTCCCTTTGAACCCTGTAAAAGGAAAGAGGGAGAGAGTCCTCTAGTTGCTTACCATTAAACAGCAACCTCTGGCAGGAGGTGGGAATCCCCATCTGGAGTTCGAGTTTGTGCAAAAGATCTTGCACAAGGTCTGTATCACGCACCCACTGAAGCAGAGTTTTTCCAGAGTGGAGAGAGATCTGGATCTGAAATGTAGAGTCTCCTTCTGGCAGTACTGACTGGTTTAAGAAGCCGATCTACTTCCGATAAGCAGTATAAGATGGGTCTAAAGACTCCTTTTCCTGGATCTTAGGATCTAAAGCGCTCCTGGGTCGGCAGCTATCCCCTGTTTTGCAGTGGAGGATGGAAAGCAGGGGCGCAGCTGTAGTCGACGCCACAAAGAAACCTGATTCAAAACTTTTGTGCCATCCGGCTTTGGAGACTGCTTCTGTTCCAAATCGATTGCGGAGAGAAACTTTGGTAGGAGCGATAGTCCCGGCAACAAAACCTGCAGCGTTCCAAGAGAGTTTGAACCCTCGGTCTGTAACCTGCGTGAACCTTTTTTCCGGTTGTGAGAACCATGTCTGCACTCTGTGTAGTTTCTGAGGGGAAAAGTCACGTGGGTCTGCGGCAACGAATCCTTGAGGGGAGGCACGCCCTGCAATGGTGATGGCGGCGGCATCGTCCCACAGGGCCAAGGGAGCAGGGGCAGCAGCGATGCCATTAGGGTTTCAGAAAATCTCCGATCCGCAATCCGTTTCCGTTCGTCGTAACCCCCATATTGTTATTATTGTAACCTTAAATTATTATTGTTAGGTCGGCTAGGATTACATTGTGGCCCCATGGACTCCTATATATAGAAAGGAGGTTTTTTAATTTGAATCATCCAAGAATTTTTCATTCATGTAATGTATTGGAGGCTACCCCCTCGAAGTGGCTTATTCTGAAGGCGTTGATATCTCTTTTCTTCTCTTTTTGGAGCTGGTTTCACAACACTATTATTTTCTTGTGTAGTATTTTCTCAGTTCTTGTGATTTAATTTTCTGTGAAGTTGTAGTACCATTTTATTCTATATTTGTCGCATATAAATTATAGTAAAATATTTCTGGATTTTTGAATATTAACCATTAACTGCAATATTATTTGAAATTTCACATGGTATCAGAGCATTTTCATAGGAAGAAGAATACTATACGCATGTGCAGGAAGAGAAAAGAGAGGGTTTAAAAAACTCACTTCGTATTCTTCATTTTATTTGGGTCTCACTGTATTTCCGAGGGTTTATAAAATGATCTTGGTAGTTTTGAGAGATAAAGATATATTGGACTGAGCCTCAAATTTTGGTGTCTGGAAATCCATAATTTATTTACTATTGAAATAAAATGATCTCAAGGACTCTATGCAACCAATGTGATAGGCTTACTAATGGATCCAACACAACTCACAACATATAATAAGGAAGATGCCAAATTGAGGAGGATAATACTTAATGGATTCAAGTACCATATAGTCCCATATATCTATGAGTTAGATATAGTGAAGAAAATTTGGGATGCTACATTGAAATTGTTCCAGGATGCTATTATTAATAGGAAGTTGATTCTTAAAGAGAATCTAATAAATTCCAAGACAAATAAGAGTGAAGACATTGTTATCTACCTCAGCAGGCTTGGAATGGTAAAGGAAAAGTTAGCTACAGTGGTAGATAAAGCAGGTCATAATGAGCTAGTGTTTGTAGCCCTAAATGGGTTTACGAAGTAGTTGAATGTCTTCGTTCAAGTCATTAATAGAAAAAAAAAGCCTACAAAGTTGGGATCGATTATGGAATGATTTCACTCAATAGGAGCTTAGAATAATTCTTATCAGTAATAGTAGTAGTATGAATCAGAAAAATTAGGATCAACAGGAAAACATGGCCCTAGCAGGCAAAAAGAAAGTAAATAAGGGGTCTAGAAAGGGAATGAACCCAAAAGTTTAGAAGAACAATAAGGACCTTTCAAAGGTCAAATGTTATGACTATCACAAGTTTGGTCATTATGTCAAGAACTATCCGTAGAGAAACAAAAATGAGAATAAGGACAAGAATAAAACAGTAACCTAAATGAGTGTAACTTCAACGAGTGTAGATGAGCTCTCTAGCAGTATGGAATAGGAAATTGGACATATATCTTGCCTATGAAACTCGACCGCATAGGGTTTTTTGTAAATAGATAGTGGCACATCATTTCACATGATAGGAGTTAGAGAGTAACTCTCCTTTTATAAGGAGGAGAACACTAGATTTCAAATTTTGATAGGGTATAAGTCTAAGTGCAAGCCAATTGCAGCATATACTTTTATGTTTCAGAGGGAGAATGGGAAGTCGATTCCTATTCATGATGTGTTGTATTTTACATGTTTTGGCATGAACTTTATTTACATATGTTTCCTTTAGTATAAAGGGTGTTAACACTGGAAAAACATACAACAAAATATGAAATTAATTAATGTCAAGCCTAAGGATTTACAAGGCAAGAACACATTATGGAATCAAGAAAGTATTTAAAATCTCTAAGGGTTTTAGAAAATCATATTTTAACTAGTCTTAAATGCTAAAATGCATGCTTAATCCTTTGAGAAGAGCACCTTCTATACGAATTTTTTCCCAATAAATGCGCATTCCTGGAAATGGAAAAATGTCACTTTTCGGGACCACACAAAACAAAGGACAGTTACTCCTTATATGAAGCCACCTAAGGACAACCATCGGCACGTCCTTAGACATTATTTGAGCACAAAAAGGAATATTTGGAGCACACAATGGAATAATACCTCTCCCTTGGGTCACCATCCATCATGTACCAAAGGAGGGAAGGAGGATTTGAAAATCCATTATATAAAGCCACCAAGAGATGAAGAAATGGTGATCACATTGTTATGCTAGCCAAAGTTTCCCAAGAAACACCAGCAGTGTGTGATCCGGAGCTGGAGTTGAAGAGGACTCGATTGTTGGCCACCAAAAAATCCTAGTCCACCACAACAGAGAGGGAGGGAAATTGCATCAGAGGCAGAGCTTGGAAGGAAACATCCTTGCATCAGGACCTAGAGCCATTCTCTAGGTGCCCTTTGCTAAGTGGGTAAAATTTCTTCTCCATTCCAAACCTTTAATAAGAAGAGGCTTTTGAGCCATCGTTGGTATTATTATCATTTTGACTCTCTTAAATAGCTTCTGTATATTTGTGTTTTAGTTTTAGTTTTCTTTGAGAATACATTCACATATGTTTTTCACTGAATTGTGTGCTTTTGAGCTCCACCACTTTCTTCCTGTACCAATAGTTTAAGGAGTATACCACAATCTTTAAACTTGTGCGATTTCGTACACCCGTGTGACTAATCCACCACAAAAGGATTGGCGACTCCACTGACGTATTCCAAGTTTATGTGGTTGTGCCATCTTTTGTAGGAGACCCTTTGTCTATGCTGGAGTGGAGCTGATAGTCCTCTGACCCATCTTCCAATCCCTAGATTCACTGGAGTGACAGACTAAAGAAGGAAACTGCTAATATTTTTTACATGTAGGATTTTTGAGCATTGTATTTCCTCATAGACGCGCAAGGTGTGTGTTCAGCTCTGACTTGCGTGCAGGAAGGCACACCTGTCAAGGATTTTTGCACGCAAATGGCAGAAGGATATTTTCTTCTCCCTATATTTTACATTTTTTAGCTTGTAGTGTGCTAGGAATCCCCTAATGTATCTTCCAACACTTTTGTTTATACCCCACATCTTATGAGAACTCGCTTTTGCTGCTTTCTGTAGGCATAGAGTTAGTTTCTCTTTAAGTCGATTTTTTGAAAAAATATTCACATAGTTTAAGTAGGGGCCAAATTAACCATTGCATTCTGAACAATTTATGTTTTGTAAAAATTTGGTATTCACACTTAAATTAACTAGTCCAAGTAAGTGGCCCATGACCACACATGCATAAGCTAGTGTAGAAATTGTTTAGCTTAATCCAATTTTTGCGTTTAGGGAGTAAGTAATCTCTGCTACCTTTCCACCCTCTAGTGATCCTAGGCAAGCATATGAATGCTCTATTTTTGTGATTCGCCATCTCCCTTTAGTTAGTCACATATATTAACTAAGAATATTTGAAAGTGGCCCATTATCCACACACGTTTTCCATTTTGAGCCAGGAACAAGATAACGTAGTTTAACTAGGGGTTTTTTTGTAATGGATCATCGATATACAAATGTTCAAACTATGAGTTTGTTCACCTTATGCTCACACACACTCACCCACTAAGCAAATAAAGCCACCTAAAACTAACTTAAACAAACTCACTAAATTCTCCCCACAGGGGCCACAAGAGAATTTATAGACTAAGTTAGGATGAAGGGGGTAGACATCCAATAAGCCACCTTGATCACACTTCATATTGAAAGATATAAATTGTGTATTTAGGGAGCTTCAAAATCCACCTATTAGCCCATGGAAAATAAAACCTGAGCACGACAGAGACCCGATTCAGAGGGGGTTAGGCTTAGGCGCAATGTGTGTTGTATTAGTTGGGGCTACCCGACCCGACTGATACTTGGTACTGTTAGCTGACTACCAAGAATCCCAACACTCAAATGCTCATGTGGGACAGTGGTTCTTAGTGGCCAAAAACTAGGGCATCCTTTACCCTATAGGTGACGGTGCAGGCAAGTGCCAGATCCTCTACCCTTACCTTGGTGGATTCTCTTCAGTTGACTAGGGGTGTCACCATCTCTTAAGGGATGTTGTGCCAGCACTTACAAGAAATATTCTCAAGGCCCAGTTACTTTTAAGTGTGTGAGGACGCATAGGTCTTCTAGGATTTTGAGTATCATGCGCAAAACAAACAAAAACCATCTTTTTGCTTGACTGATCACATAGATTGAGTTAAAGGGAAAATCATTTTATTTTCGCTTTGTTTTATGTATGTAGCCATAATTTTTCTTTGACCTAGACTCTATCCCCTCAAAATTTTCCCAAACATAACCTGGTCAACACCCAAACGGTCCCAATGGAACCTTGTCGATCTAGGCGTCTTTTGGAGCTCCCCCCATTATCGGGAGGGGTTCTAGGTCTTTCTCCATTTAGGCGTCAAAGACGGAACGATGCCATTGTAATTGGTTCATCCTTCATTAGGGCAACCATAGTTGGGAACCCTAGTCGGTCTCCCAACACCACACTGCACACCACTCCCCCCTCGACCCCTAGGGGGCAGAGGATCGCATCCCATTCGAGAAGCTAGATGAACACACATTAGGGTACGTTACAGACTAACCCTCATTCTAACTTGAACTTCATGTATTCACATGTTTCCATGGCGTCAACCTCCTAGTCACCCTTCTTAGCTATGTTGAATCTACCTGATTTAACCAAGCTCAAAAATGACCCCATCGCACACGATCCTTCATGGTCTCCCATGCCCATGAAGCTCCCTTCAGATATACCAAAGTTCGAAGGAAAGCAAGTGGAAGACCCAGGTAATCATATAACAAGCTTTCACCTGTGGTGCTCATTGAATAGTACCATCGACGACAATATTTGATTGAGGCTATTTCAATGCACTCTTACGGGAGTAGTTGCGAAATGGTAGATGGAGCAACCTCTTGCTTCACATGGAACCTTTAGCGCCCTTGCTACTGCATTCCTCACTTAATTTTAGATACCCATTCACCATGATTCAGAAATGGAGTTACTGACTCATTTTAGAAAAACCACCATCGTCCATATCTCTGACCATCTTCATGAGTGGAGGCAGCGTCGCAATTTATGCAAATATTAACTCGATGATCGGGTCCTCTTAGATTTATTCTTGAAAACTCTAATGGCGTAGATTTCAAAGGATGTGGTGTAGCAATACCCCACATCTGAAGAGGACACAATCAGTAAAGCCCAAAAGGTTGATATGATTTATACGAAGTTAGGATACATTTACAATATCCTACCTAAGGCCTTGTGCCTGAAAACTTATCAAGAATTGCAAGGCGCGTCGAAATCTGAAGACGGATTAATTGGGTCAATGACCCAAGGTTACCTAGGCAGCAGTAGTCAAAATCCCGGTTACGCACATAATTCTACCCAGAACATATCTCAACCCAGATTTTGAAGTCATCACATGCATCAGCAAGATTTGACTAGTAGGGCACAAGCATATCAGCAAGGAGGACCTTATCCTTCGGCTGAGGGGACCCAATACGCAGGAAGAAACACTGATAAAAGAGCTCCCCCCCAATAGCCAGGTGCAAACAAGGGACAATGTTATGCTCATTCCCAAGCACACGACACACCTACGTAAACCAATGCATAGGTGAACTTTGAACAACCGTCCCATAATCAAGCACACCAGTATGAAAAGGAGAACTACCCTCCTAACGTGGTTAAGAAAAAATCAGAAAAAAAGCCTAAAGGGAACCTTGGACAGGAGGGCAACAACCAATAGTGTCCACCGTGATCCCAAGCTGGAGGTAACTCTAACAGGAATTGAAACCAGGAGTGAAGCAATGCCCAATGACAAGGCAAAAGGCCACCTCTGCGAACAAACCATTCTTGTTCAATATGTGGTGAGTACGCGCACTATACTCACCACTGTCCTAATCTTCCCAAGCTAAAAAATCTTTAGAGTAACCGAGGAGAAGGAGGATCTTCCTAGCAACCCACTATTATGGAAGAAACTTTCCCCCACCAAGGGACGATCAGCACTCAGTAACAAAATCGAGATGATTCTGGGAAAAATAGCCATGAAATTTACATTATTAGGGAAGAAATGTTTTTCCAAACATAGAATCGCAGTTACGACACCCCACCAGACTCCACTACGTCAAGGGCTAGTACTAGTGTGTCGACTGCACCTGTGACCATTTCAAATATGCCTATAGAACCATTTCAAAATATGGCAAAGGGACCTAATAGACAAGTATGTAACTACTCCAAAGCGGTCAATAATTATAGCATCATAGACAATTTATCTCAATCACCCACTACTATGTCTGCATTGGAAGTACCGCAGTCATGCCCAAAGAAACGAAAAGTCCTACTTTCCACATTAGGCGCTATCGACCCTGCCGATACATGCATGATGGCTTTTGATTTAGACAAAGCCACCTGTAGGCTTCCTTTCATGGTTGCATTCCAGATACCAGTATTGGTACATAATATCACTATTCACCGATGTGTCGTAGATGAGGGTGCATCGACATGCATCATGTCAAAAAATGTTTGGTAGAAGTTGGTTTCTCTCAAACTAAAACCCTCGGTCATAACACTTTGAGCCTACGACAGTTGTCCCTCGAACCCCATCAGCCTCTACCAAAATGTCTCGTTCTATTTAGCCAGAAAGATGGTCCACATAAACATTGAAGTCTTGGACGCTCACTTGGATTACAATATACTCTTTGGGTGGAGTTATATGTATGCCATGTCTACCATAGCCTCCTTCGTCTTCCACAATATGATGTTCCCCCACGAGGATTGCATCATTACTATCGACCAAATAACACACAACGAGAAGCGTCCCATAACCAACACGGATGTAATTATACCCTATGTAGATACAAACGTAGATGGTCTTTCACGGTACCAAGAATATGTCCCTGGCCAATTCAAACCGTCGTCCGTTCTAGGATCATTCATAGGAGATCCTCTGATTATCCCTAAGGTATCATCCGATGCCACAGGGACCCCAGTGTGCATGATGTCCACATCAAGCACCAAGGTTAGTCAGGACATGAACTCAAGCACTAACGACACTGAGGCATCGGTCATGATAGCCTCTCTAGCCTACGCCACCTCCCAAACTGCTTTCCTCTACCCTCTAGCTGGCTTCGTCTCCCAGCAGGTTTTGGCAACACTGGTGTTACCCAACATATCGCTGGCGTTCCCAGTTTGGTACCTCGTTCCCCCTTCTAGAAAAGGAGCCACCAACATTACCGTCATAGGGTTAAAGCCCCTCAGCCCCGAGGAGCCCCATCCAACCCAAGAAATGGTCGAGACTGCCCCCGCAAAGGAAGTTCCCATTGCGAAATTGTTTAGCACGGCCAAGAAAACCACAAACAGAGGAAATAATATGGTGACCCCCGTCATTCAAAGGGAATCACTAGTCTGCGCCATATGTGATGTTATAGGCCATTCTACCCACATACGTCTAGAGCTGGATGAGTTAAAACCACTCCTTGGCTCCGAAGCAGATGTCTCGACGCCGCGTTCCCATAAAAAGGAACCTACCTCAAAAGGTAAAGGAAAAACGTTGCTTACCAATCATGCATGCACTCTCTGTGGCAACTATGGGCACTATACCCACCATTTTCCAGAGATACCATGATATAGGGACACCTTACATACCATTAAGCGATCCTACCAAGAGGATCCCACCAACCAATCTATCGAAGATGAACCTCATGTCATCCTGTACATGCAGGAGGAACGAAACTCAGCAGAAAGACAACCATTTTTCTCTCCTCCCCCCAAGCCACCATACACCAACCAAGGAAAAGGGAATATGGTTTCCTCATCATCTTGAGTTATCAGGCATACAGATTACTACAGATGGCTTGGTCGGGTCTTTGACCTAAGGTCACCTAGGTAGTAGTAATCTATATTTGGGGAGATCCTAGACCGGGGGCAGTAACCGACAATGCCCCCCCATGATCTTAGTCTCGGGGCAACCAAAATTGAAATAAAAAATAGGAGGCAAGTAACATCTCCCAAGGGAATGGAGGCGATGCCACACATTCGCTTTCCAGGAAAAATAATTTTTCAGTGCCAGCAGGTATGCACCCTCCCATCTTCTTCTTTTTTTAAGCTCATGCCTTTCAATAATGTTTGATGAAAATAAGATGCTTTCACTTGAGGTAGTTTTTTTTGCAAGAAGAACCCTCAAACTACTTACAAAGCCATACAGTGAAGGTCCTGGAGTAGGTATCATTATACCCCCAGCATGATAGAGTCCTAGAAAACTTTGCATATCCTAACATCATTTATCCATTAGAAATAAACCATAGGGTCCTCATACCCGACTGCATTTATCATCAACTCACCCTGCATATGATAAATGTCTGCATTGGTCGGTAGAGCCTCCCCTCCATGGTGCTCGTTACCCAAAGTAGACCATATATCACAGCACAAGTGACACCATGGCCATACCACTTCAGTCTAGGAAGCACCTCGTACCCATCCATTCATCATGCATAAGGTCAAGTTTACCTTTCAAACTCAAACCCCCTTCGCAGACGATCAGGTTGTACAAGAAGATTGAAAGCGCACCTTTGCGCACTGCATTTGGCCCACCATACCTCCATCAGCGTAATCCCATTTGTGACACGTCTTCTTTCGCTTCATCAACCCTGCACACGAGACGAACCAATGGGACCTCCACCCCTAATAAAACACCATCCTCACACCTTTAGTGAGTGAACCCTTTCATGTTTTGTGGTACTCATTCCTGTGTTTTGTACAAACCAAACCTCATTATTTTATTCTTTCGGTAAGTTTACAAAGACCGCAAACAATGCCCTTCGCCTCTTCACCCTCATATTTCATCTTTTCCCCCATGGCAGCAGTCCCTCATTCCCCTTGGTCGGAGTATTTCACCCCCATGCACGCACCATCACAACATTCTTAGTCGGTTCACACCCTCCCTGGAAGTCGTACCGACTCCATGGATTTTCCCTTCAGAGATACCTATGACTGCCACCAAGCTACTAAAGTATGCTCCAACCTTGGGCCACTGAATCCCCATCATTCGTTCTCTGTCACCTCTCACCAACATGCCTATGTTAAACCCATCACATCTAGGTCCTCAACCCCTTAGGTCAGTGACCCATGGTTCGGTTAAGACTTCGTTTTTGTCGACCTCGACAACTATTTTCCAAAAAGGAATCAGTACCTTGGATCACCCCTCCCGATGAAAAGGGGTATCCTCGGTTGGCACTGTGGGAGACATCATTGTCCACAGATGTCATCGATCCTCCTGAAATTCGACAACAACAAAATATTTCATGTCACAATGGTATCATACCTTGCAACCATTTCACTGTGATCAGATCCGTTGAAGACCCATGCCCCCATAAGCATCTCTGTCAACAATGCTTACAGGTGAAGGTCCCAACCAGTACATATGCGTACATTGCGCAATTAGATGCCATACCAAGTTTATGCATATGGGTACCACATTCCACCTAGAATCAAAGAAAAAATGCCCCCGAGGGCATCAACAGTCGTCGTCAACAACTGCTAGCATCACTACCACAGTATTGACACAGACAGCACATGTATCTGTCAATTTTTTTAACTAGCCATAGCATCACAAGCATGTGACATACCTGCCTTGTTGAAATTTTGTATATATGTTGTATATTTTATTTTCTTGCAGGGGTCCCTTAGGCCATGGTCATCTCGGAAATGGTGAAAGGTGTTGTCAATTCCAAGATTCACGTAAGCCTCTCTCTCTCTCTCTCTCTACGCATGATACAGAAAAGAAATTATAATGTCTTTCGGCTATACAGTTCTTCCTAGACCTTGCACATTAGGGGGAAAATGTTAACACTGGAAAATCATACAGTAGAAGATGACATTAATTAATGTCAAGCCTAAGGATTTACAGGACTGGAACACATTGTGGAATCAAGAAAGTATTTAAAATCTCTAAGGTTTTGAGAAAATAAGATTTGAACTACTCTTAAATGCTAAAATGCACGCTTAATCCTTCGAGAAGAGCGCCTTCTACACGCCTTTTTGCCCAATAAGCAGGCATTCCTGGAAATGGAAAAATGTCTCTTTCTGGGACCACACAAAGCAAAGGACAGTTACTCCTTATATGAAGCCACCTGAGGACAACCACCAGTGCTTCCTTAGACACTATGTGAACACACAAAGGAATATTTGGAGCACATAATGGAATCATACCTCTCCCTTGGGTCACCATCCATGATGTACCAAGGGATGGAAGGAGGATCTAAAACTCCCCTATATAAAGCCACCAAGAGATGAAGAAATGGTGATCACATTATTATGCTAGCCAAAGTTGCCCAAGCAACACCAGCAGTGTGTGACCCAGAGCTGGAGCTGAAGAGGAGTCGATTTTTGGCCACCCAACAATCGTAGTCCACCATGATAGAGAGAGAGCGAGACTTCATCAGAGGCAGAGCTTGGAAGCCAACATCCTTGCATCGGGACCTAGAGCCATTGCCTAGGTGCCCTTTGGCAAGTAGGTAAAATTTCTTCTCCATTCCAAATGTTTAATAAGAAGAGGCCTTTGAGCAATCGTTGGTATTATTATCATTTTGACTCTCTTTAATAGCTTCTGTATATTTTTGTTTTAGTTTTATTTTACTTTGAGCATACATTCACATATTTTATTCACTAAATTGTGTGTTGTTGAGCTCCACCACTTTCTGCCTATTACCAATAGTTTAAAGAGTAGACCACACTCTTTCAACTAGTGCGATTTTGTACACCCGTGCGACTAATCCACCACAAAAAAGGGTATGATGTACTCTTTAGTGGGGCATGATTTTTTATTAGGAACAAGGATTGGAAGTCACCTATAGCGATTGGAGTGAGGAGTGACCAATTATATAGGTTGCAGATGGATACTCCTAAGGCATTGGTTAGCAATATTAATCCTAGAGATCAAGGGATCTATGGCATAGGAAAATGGTCCATATACATCATGGAGCACTTATATTATTTCGTGAGATAGTGAAAAGTGTTTCATAGGTGATCATAGCACATAACAATGTTTGTAGGGGATTTGTGTTGGGGAAGGTTGTCAAATCATGTTTTCCAGGGAGAGACACTAGATTCAAGGGTGTTCTTGATCTAGTGCATTTAGATATATGTGGACCGAGGGTTAAGAAACTATATCAGCGGATATGAGTAGTTGTTACTTTTATCAATGATTTCTCTAGGAAGACCTAGATATACTTCTTGAATACCAAGGATGAGGTTTTTAGTCACATTCAATAGTTTAAAGCTCTCATGAAGAATGAAATAGGTAAGAAGGTGAATTTTCTTTGGTCAGAAAATGGAGATGAGTACAAAAGAAAGGATTTTTGGGAGTTCTATACTAGGGTAGGAATCAAGAGAGAATGAATGGTCCCTTACAACCCACAACAAAACAAGGCTTTTTACAGGAAAAATCATTCTATATTGGAGGAAGCGAGACCTTTGATATATGAAGAGGATATGCCACAATATTTATAGGAAGAGGAATGTAGTATTACATTCTTCATTTATAATAGGGTTTCACATAGAGTGTTAGGAAATATGAAACTAGAGGAGGAATTTACTGGGAAGAGCCTAGATGTTCATCATTTTAGGATATTTGGCAGTTTTGCGTATTATCACATTCCATGAGATACATATTCTAAGTTAGATCATGCTACAAAGAGGAGTTACTTTTTGGGGTGCAACGATACCTATATGGCATATCATATGCTCATTCTAGGGGATAGGAGTATTATAGTCACAAGAGATGTAAATTTCATGTAGGATAAATAATATTGAACATCTAGATGTTTTCGAGCAGTAGATGACTAGAGTTAGTATCCAATAGAATCTCCAAGGGGTGAGAAATAGGATTAGGAAAACAAAGAACAAGTTTAGTTACTAGTAACATCGTAGGCCTAGGTGCAATAATTCCTAAGATTCCATAGATTATGGAGTATAAAATGAAATATATCAGGGAAATGCATTAGGAGAACATGGAAGTTGATGTTCCATCATCTACAGTTGGAAGGAGGAACCATGAATTTTAACAGAAACTTGGAGATTCTTAGGTTTTTGTAGCAGATCCTAGGATGAGTAGTAGAAAACAAAGAAACCTAAAGAGGTACATTGGCTACATGGAATTCTTCAGTCAATCAGTAGATAGCAACCCTTCTAGTTATCAACGGTTTGCATGGAAACAAGTGTACCGAAATGAAATGGTTGAGGAGTATACCTCAATCCTGAAAAACAATGTGAGGGTGGCAGTACCAAGATCAACAGATAAGGTGGAGGTTGATTCACATTATATCTTTAAGATCAAGCACGGTGAAAATGGCATCACCAAAAAATACAAGGTGAGGTTTTTAGCAAAGAGGTTTCCTCAAAAAGAGGGGATAGAATATGAGGAGAAATTTTCTCCTATGGTCGGGTATACTTTCATACGAGATGTGATCTCACTTGAAACATAGATGGGATGGAAAATTTATAATATGGATGTCAAGATGACGTTCCTTCATGGTGAGTTTTAAGAGGATTTATAAATAGAACAACTAGAGGGATTTTTATCACACAACATAAAGACTCTCATTTGTAAGTTTAAGAGAGCATTGTATGGGCTCTTGCAGGCCCCTAAGGTGTCATATGACTTCATGGAAAGATACTTGTAGGGAATGGGATTCTTGAATAATGAGGTAGATGAAAATCTCTACTACTTGGTGGTTGGGGTTGAGGTTCTCATTCTTGTTCTATATGTGGAATACTTGTTTCTAATAGGTTTAGTGGGCCTCATAGAGGAGTGTAATATGGATCTTTCTGTAGAGTTCTATATGAATGATTTGGGGCTTATGCACTACTTTCTATCATAGAGGTGTGATGAAAAAATGGGGGAATTTTCCTTAGGAAATTTAAATACTACGTAGAGATCTTGAGGAGGTTTGGGATGTAGGATTTCAAATCCATGTCTACAACCATGATCATGAATTAGAGGAAGGTAGATGCATCTATAGAGAAGGATGTAGACCCCACCTGTAACACCCTCCTCCCAAATTTACCCAAGTTAACCTGCCTATAAGGGTAAACATGTGAGGGAGAGTTATTATGATATGATTCAAACTCCTAGATCACCTTAAGTAAGTGGAACCATCAAACGAAAAGCTTAATAACTTCCTTTACGTGCTACAGGACCCCCAAGAGCTAAACCACCCTTATAGGTATCTAAACCCTGATTTAAACTAATTTTTCACTGATCTAAATTCCCAGTCACATGCATAATCATGCATCCATGTGACTGAAAGCCTTCAGTCATATGCATAAGCCTACAAGGATGTGACTGCAACCTTAATTTCATAGTTTTTTGTCTACTACCATGAAATTTGTGCCACCTTTTCAGGGTTAGAATCCACGTCACTACCCATAACTTGATGAAACTTTCTAGAATAAAAAAATGACACAAGGAAAAATTATTCCATACAATTATTAGAAAATAACTTGACATAACCAAGCTTAACCATGACAAACATTCTATTAAACACATCATGAACTTGTAACCTATAGGTCATAATAACATATCTAAACATAGGGATCTCATACTTATCTAAATATCTCAAGAAGGTATGATGCTCTCATATAATAGTTGCATTATCATGTATTAGATAATACATTTATTAACCATTCATTTACTAATCAAAACGTGATGATATCCATAATTTAATTTTATCATAAAACCATGCTTATAGCCAGTACAATAAAAATGATAGAACCACCATTAAAATCACATAATAAAAATAAATTTTCTCATAAAACTCAAGAGGAAATAACTCTTATTAATATATACAAAATCCAATAATGTTAGGGACTTACACTTATCACCCGACCATAGATTTGGTTGAACCAAATCTTTCTTTCAGCCAATCACCCTTGTGCCATATTTCAAGAATGAATGTGGGACTCATAACAAAAAAAACTAGGGCTTCCTCAGGATTTACTTTGTATCCTTCCATTACTAGTCAATGGATTCCTAGCCTTGAAACCATCCTCTATACAACCAGGATTTACTGTGTACCTTGCCATTACCCATCAAGGGATTCCTAGGTCCAAACAATAAACATACACTACCAGGATTTACCACAAGCCCGTCATATACCAGTCAAGGTTTCACTAGGACCTAAACAAGAATATATTCCTCTAGATCTCTCCACCTAAACTGTGAGGAATTATCCCATCTCCAACCGCGGGCTTTATTGTGTATCTCAACATTAGGATTCAAGGGATTCCTATTCCTTTGGGAATTTTCCTGATACCACCCCACCAAGTTAAAAAACCATCCAACGATCCAGCTCAACCAAGTAAGGAACCCAATTACACCATGTTTATCCATAAATAGCATGGAAAGGATGAAACCAATGTCATGCCTAGAAAAAAACCATGCCAATGAAAACAAGAGATCCAAATACATACATGCATGAACCATGCATCCATAGACTAGCTAGGAAATCACACATGCAACCTCTTAACTCGAAGTATTCTTTTTGAAGCTCCTTGATCTAACCTTTTCCTTTCTTGATCCTTGCTTTCCTTTGCTTTATTGTCCTTTTTCCTTCCTTTCTCCAATGCTAGAGTGCTCCAAGAATACTCTAACTGTGCAAGTGTATGAGAGAGAGAGAGAATAGAGAGAGAGCTCCAAAGCTGAAATGAAAAAAGCCGTGAACTGATCCTCATAATCCTTTTTATCATTGAGGCCTCTAATTTCTTCATTTTCCTCTATTTTTCTTCATTTTCCTCCTCACATGCAACATTTGACCTTTCGGCATCCTTTTCTCCTATTTTCCATTATTTTCATAAATAAATGCCAAATAATTCCTCTTTTCCTTTTTAATGCCTTTGCTAATTTCCCTTTAGCCATAATAAACCAAAGGAACACCCACTAGGATGTTTTTCCCAATATTCATCTTAGAATACATTTCGCGTGACCTTGTTCTTATTTTTCCTTTATTAAATTTCTTACATGAATTTTTATCTCGGGGTTGTTACAGAACCCTCCCCATTAGGGGAACACTTTCCTCGGTGTTCAATGACATATAAAACTAAAAAAATGTTGAAAACTAAAAAATACTACCCATGGATCTCTATAACTTAGCTCGATGTAGTATTTACAATGAACAACCTGCTGAAAAGCATCACTAACATTACAACATAATAGCATGACAACCATACCGCTTATTGGAGCTTTATAACACATGAAAACCAGAGGTTGTTTTCCTCAACCAGGAAAAAATGAAGGATACATATCCCACATCTGATCAACCATCTCCCATGTAGCTTCATCGGGCCCAAAGTTCTTCCATTGCACTTTGACCTACTCAATTCCTCGGTTTTGAAGCATGAGCATATTTGTCTACAAAATGCACTATGGTTATAAATGGAATTCCCCTTATGGTTCCACCTTCAATACATGCGAATCAATCACATGATCAAAATATTTCACATATTTCTTAAGCAATGACACATGGAAAACATCATGGACTTTCACTATCGGAGGCAGTGCAAGTTTGTAGGCCACTGGTCCAATCCTCTCAAGGATCTAAAAACTTTTTCAATACCAAGGTGTTGACTTCGCACATGACCCAATCCTCAAGGAGCTCTTAATGGGCTTGATGTGAAAGTACACATTCTCCCCAACCTGAAACTCCTTGAATTCCCTATCCTATTTTTCCTTTAAATGATTCTTGATGACTTTCATTTCTTATTCCATTTCTAGAAACATATTCAGTCTTATCAATACTCTTTTCACTAGATCACTTCACCTAATGGGAGTATTACAACACTGCTAATTAAGTGCCTCAAACGAACTCATCCTCAATGATTCCTACTACCCATTTTTGTAAGAAAATTCATAATATTCCCACCTTTGTTGTTGATGCATAACGTACACTCTCAACATGTCCTATAAAATCTTGTTGACCCTCTCTATCTATCTATCTGTGGATGATAAGTTGTACAGAAGGAAAACTTTATACCTAAACCTAAAAATAAATAGTTCCAAAACTTGAAAGTGAACTTGGAATCTCTTTCTAACACAATATTCCTTGGGACATCGTGCAACCTCACTATATCTCTGATGAATACATGTGCTAACTCACTAGTCGAATTAGTAGACTTTATTGGAATGAAGTGTACTGCCTTTGTCAACCTGTCCACCACAACCATGATAGAATCATCATATCTAAATTTCCTTCATAATCCTATAATGAAATCCATGAAAATGACCTCCCATTTCCACTATGGAATCAGAATTGGCTGTAGTAAAACACTTGGATGTTTACACTCTGCTTTTATGTGTTGACAAGAAAAACACCTAGCCACAAACTCTACCACTTCCTTTTTCAAATTTAGCTAATAGTAGAACTTCTTCACCACTAGAAATGTTTTTTGGTATCCTTTATGATCTAAATATGGATTAACATGAAATTCACTCAATATAAGCTTCTTGAGCTCATTTTTTTTTAGTACATAAATATTGTCCCTAAACCTGATCAAACCATATTCAGTGAGATGATAGTCCACATTTGAATCACCTATAACCTGCTATTGTAACATGCGCCTAAGCTCCATATACATGTCATATTGTCATCCTTCCTATGAGATCTGATCTTGTAAATTTTTCCCATATGAACTAATAGCTATTATGTGATTTACATGTATCCTTCTCCTAAGAGAATATGTAACCTTGCTCTCCTTCCCCATAATGTACCTAATCTCAAAGTAAAACTCACTGATGATATCCAACCACCTAGCCTATCTACCATTCATATTCGGTTGGTCAAATAATCATCTAAATCCATTATTATCACTCATCAAAATTAACCTCCTACCAAGAAGATAGTGCCTCCACATCTTCAAAGCATGGATAAACGTTTCCAAATTAAGATCATGTGTCACATATTTATTCTGGTGCTCATTCAGTTTCCTTGATTCATAACATACCACCTATCCTTACTTCATCAGCTTTCCACCAAGTCCTCTCTTACAAGAATTTTTACACACCACAAACTCTTTAACTGTATCTGAAATTTTGAGAGCTTGAGCATTGGTAAGAAATTGCTTCAACTGTTCAAAACTTGCTACACATTCCTCTATCCATTCCAATTTCTTTCCTTTCCTCTGCAATGATGTAATATGATAATAATTCCATGATAAATTCTTGATAAACCTCCTATAATAACCTGCTAACCTCATCCACATGTGTAAGAGCCAACCATTCCATGATAGCTCTTGTCTTTTACGGATCCATTGTTATTACTTCCTTGGAAACTACATGCCCCAAATAATGTACCTTTGTCTAAAAGAAAATAAATTTACTAATAATTACATACAATTGATGCTCTCTCAACAATATCAATACCATTTCTAAGTGTTCTACATGCTCTTCCTCATTATTAGAATATATCAAAGTGTCACCAATGAATACAACCACACAATTTTCCAAATAGGGATGCACCACACTATTCATCAAGAACATAAAAGTAGTTGGAGCATTATTCAAACCAAATGGAACTACAAAAAACTCATAATGTCCATCCCTAGTCCAGAAATAAGTCTTGTAGATGTCCTCTTCTTTGATCTATACCTGATGGTATCTTGATCTCAAATCAATCTTCGAGAACATTTTTTCTCCCTTCAATTGGTCAAACAAATAATCAATCCTCAACAATGGATATTTGTTCTTAATGATTACTTTGTTCAAAATTCTTGTAATCAATGCACAACCTAAGAGTACCATCCTTCTTCTTTACAAATAAAATTTTTTCACCCTAAGGTGACACGCTTGGCTTAATGCACCCTTTGTCAAGAATTTCCTTCAAATGTTACTTCAATTCCACTAACTTTGGAGTGCTCATCCTGTAAGTTTCCTTCGATGTTGGTGCTTCCCCAAGTACCAACTCAATAGAAAAGTGTTATAACCCTATTTTCCACTCCATTATAGTGAAAGACACCCAATATCAACTTACCTTAGCTATTTGGATAAAATGCATCTCCTTTCACCTTTTCTTTTACTTATGTGAGATTTATCCCATCTTAAAAGGGTGGAATTACATGATTGATTTACTTCTCATAATTATTTTTCCAAAATATTATAATTATGAGATAATAATAATTTCATAATTGAGATAATTGAGAAAAAGCTCATAATTGTGAAAAAGGTTTCTACTTTTTTCCATTACCAAGGAGATCAACTTGACCCACTTGTGTATGAGTTGGCTAGGGGTCTATTATTGTAGAATTTTCCTAACTTCTCAAGCCCCTAAGTGTTTAGATACATTCTCTCGGAGGATAGAATGAGCCTTTATAATCTCACCAAGAGGAAAGGGGGTAGGAGGAAGTAACCAAACTATAATGTGAGAGCTATGATGTATTGGGAGAGGATACCATCCTACAAGATAGATTGATAGATATATAATAGCGTCCAAACCTAAATGATCAAACATGCACCAGGAAACCAGTTCTATATACTACAAGAAAATATGTGTGCACCTAGCTTCCTCACAGGTTGGGGAAGGATTTTGGGTCTGATGCAGATTCTCGCACTCCACTCAAGAAATATACCTCATCCACACCTAATCTCGATCCCTACACACAAACACAAACAAACAGATATAACAAGTGACCTTCCTTGGAATATCGTTAGATCAAAATACAATAGAAAAAGTTATAAAGCATGTTGAATACAAATAGATAGAGGGAATGAACATATGTTTCTATTAATAATATAAGTGAATGTACATCAATATACCTTCAACAAATAATATCCTCAATCAATATAATTGTTTTTGTTACGGGTGGTTGGTCCTTCAGTTGGAATTATCATTTCTAGTTTGGGTCCTATTTTGTGAAGGATTCATTGTATTATCATTCCATTAGTCTAGGAGGAAAAGTTGATTATGGGAACCAACCTATATGATTCAAATCACTTATTATTTCCAATTTTCATAGCAATTTTATGTTCCTTAAACTGAAATATTTTGAATTCAAATCTATGAATTTCATGTGGTAAATTTGTGCTAGAGGATTGGTTCAACATTTCATTCTAGTAGCACAAACCAACAGTTCTAAATTCTCCTCAAAATTATTCTCAATTTTATCCTTTCTTTTATTCATTTTGAAATTGTGCATCAAGCTATTGATATAATGTCATAATAAGAGAAATGGTTGTCCATATACATATTTTTGATATTTACTATGTTTTGTATTAATTTTGATGTAGGAAACATGAAACCAAGAAGAGTAAGTGTTAGGTGTCTTGATAAAAATAAAGGGAAATATAATCAAGAAAGGGAAGCCTTATAGAAAAAATCCATATGGGGGAAATTTTAGCGGTTAATATTTGCATGTGGGCTAATTTTCCATTCTAAAAAAAAATATTCACTAATTTCTAATTTTTAAAATGATTCACAGTAATTTTATAGTATAAATTATTTCACCTTAAAAATTGCCAATATTCTCTATAAACTAACATAAAAACATTAGAAATATAAATATTTTTACAAAAATTTTACAATTGTCATATTAACAACTTGTAATAATTGCCAAGGTTTCTGAACTTTAAGATATACTTCCATCCTTAAAATATTCCCTAATCCATATAAGTCAAAATTTCATAGTGGGAATATGTTCACATAAATCAGTTACATATTCCTTAGGATAAATAACCACATTTGATATTAAATAATAAGAAAGCTAAACAATAATAATGTAAGGGCATTGAGACTTCTGAAGATGGAGGATGGAGAACTCGGCAAAAACCTAGCTATGGAAACCTGCACTAACTCGACGACGATCTCACATCAGCCTGCATTTAGAGATGGGCTATGGACGGTCATGTAGGCCACCACCTCGTGACTACCTTTGTTATGCACGATTAACCAAGTTTATCATCTGACCTCGGTTCTACCATTATTTTCGGTAAGGGGTTTTTACTTATTTGTATTGGCAATGAGAAGTTTATGACTCTTCGAAGCAGTGCCTTTCATCGACCGTTTGAATCTTGGGGGGTCCATTCAACCTGCACTGACAGTATCTATTTCATCAACGCTTTTCACTCTGCTGGTGGTAGAGGGCATATCCCTCTCTTGCATTCATTTTTGCAGTTGTTTCACCCTAACCAGCCTTGGAACAGTGCAACTGGCTTAATGGTTTTTGGGAATTTCATGTTGTTTTGCTCTGCTAGACAATGAACATGATGGACGATGAAGTGGACTACATAGAGGACCCTCTAGAACATGTCCATATATTCACTCAGATTTATCTCTTAGGTGACGCGGCACTGGAGGACTCGGTGAAATATGATAAGGAGGACGTGGAGGTAGTAAATGATGGGTCGGAAGTTATACCTCCACTGTCGATGGAGATCCTGCAAAATCTGGCATTGGGTTCGGATCCCCTTCTAAAAAATGAGACCTCTCTCATTTTTTCCATCCCTTCGCCATCAGTTTCAAGTGCTTGGGAGCAACAAGCACAGGAATCACCAGATCCTTTTGTTACTCCTGTATATTTGGCTGAGATTGGGGGATGCTCCTTCATACAAGGAGATACACTTGGTACTGAAATAAGCATTCTGCAAGGAGAGATTCCACCTTCTATTTATCAGAATATCCCGAAGATTCCAGTCCTAACTATCACCTCGGGTTGCTTCGAAGGCATACCTACCATGACTCAAGTGCAGGAAGGTTTGAGGACTTTTGACTCTGATGAAGCAGCGAAACCAGTGCGAACCTCGTCGCCTAGACATACTCAGTTGGAAAGAGGAAACAGAGGTGTACGCAGAATCATAATAAAGGACTTCTTCATCAAAAAAGAAGTAATTATGGAGGAGGTCGTGCACAAATCTCAAACTGTCCTGGTCGGCAGAGTCTGACGAAGAAGCTACACTAGTGCGAGACTTGTGTTATGGACTACAGAGATATGGGGAAATTATCTACCACTGCTTCTGGGTGTACTCAAAATGAATAGAGGTTGGTTTTCACTTATCTTTCCATAGGCTGGCATGGTGGAGTGGGTTCTTTCTAGATATTGGCACATCGAAATGGACCCTATTTTATTGAAGCATTGGACACCCTTATTTTACCCAAACAAGGAGAAAGCAATGGTGGGTCCTATTTGCATTAGACTTCTAGGACTCCCTCTCTACTTCTAGAATGAATCTCTTTTCAAATCCATTAGGGATGATCTGGGTATTTACCTAGACCACGAAAGCTCATTTCTTGACACTGGGAATATTTCGATGGCTAGAATCCTTGTTTTTCTGGACATGAGGGAAGGAATCTTTGAAGCATATAACATTTATTTCAATAATATAATGAGGCTACAATTGTTGTATTATGAAAAGGTACCCTTCAGATGTCGAAGGTGTCATGCAATCGAGCACTTATACAAAGAATGTCCTCTTATTGAAGTGTCTGTGTCTCCTCCCAAGATACTAGTACATATGGCTACTTAGACTGATCATGATGGTGTACCGAAGGGTCGAGTCGACCTGGATCTAGTGGCAGGTGGTTCTACACCTGTTGGACACACGGTGCTCCCCATATCTTGTTCACATACTCAAGGAGACACCACTCTATCACCTCTTCTTCAGAGAACGCCACCGGATAATCCTAACACCCTCTATGAATCGAATGTAAATTCATTTATTTTTACTTTTGGCATAGATTGATCTATATCGCTTCATGGTACTGCCTCTGCAAATTGTATTATGAATTCCCTTACCTACCCTGTTGCATTTGCCCCACCATCTGTTCCTCGCCTGAATCCCATTACCTTAACTGATGAGTTATCTCCCCATTCAACTCAACCATCTGACAGTATTTCTTGGGGGTAGCCATACAATCTCAAATCGTCATCCCACACTCTCGAAGTGTAGTCATTTGGACTTGGGGAGGATTCTGGGGGTTACTGCATGCGATCCATGAGAGGGCGACCCTCATCAATGACCAGAGCTATTAGAAAAGCTGGATTAGAGGTAGTGGAAGTTACTCAATATTCTATTAAGCGGGATCTTAGAGAAAAGAACACCCGAGGAAGAAGTGATCAATGATACGTCTCTCTTTTAATTGTAGGGGTTTAGCCAGTCTTAAGAAAAAACTGGCACTTAAAGCTCTATTGGAGCGTGTTAAGATTGATGTATTATTCCTAAAAGAAACACTTGGTGTTGGATCCTTTGTCTCACAAACCCTAGCTGTCATCTTGTTTGATTGGACCTTCCAGACGATTGATTCTAGGGGGAGATCTGGTAGATGTGCTATTAGGCTCAATAACAAGTCAATTAATGTTCATGGATGGTGGGGAAGGGATGGTATTCTTGGAGCCAACATTACCACAAGGGAATTTGATAGTTTTCTTACTCTGATCAATATATATGGACCTTGTCATCATCGGGAGACATTATGGGAGGACTGGATGCATATCTCCATCATGCAGAGGGACAACATCATTATGGGTGAAGAACTCAATTTCTCCATTGGGCTATCTGAGTCCTAGGGTCCGAGTGCCACCTTGAATAATCTATCTGATTACTTCCTCAATCTCATTGTTGATGCTGACTTACTAGACCTGGCTATGACCAAGAAGAGCCCGACTTGGAGGAATAGGAGGATGGGAAACACAACCCTGGCCAGGAGACTTGATAGATTTCTTATCAAATCAGCACTAGCAGAAAAATTTGATTCGGTGTGGAAATGGGTTGGTACTGGGGGATCCTCAAACCATTCATCCATTTATTTTGAATTTCTGAAGGGTATACAAAATCCTCGGGCTCCTTTCAAATTCAACTCAGCTTGGTTAGAAAAATAGGAGTTTCAGACAATGGTAATTAAAGAATGGGTCCATTGTGCTCAACTTCCTTCTCATGAACCTACAAGAGTACTCTATGACATGGCCAGACTTAAAGCTAATAGAATTACCTGGGCAAGACAAAAGAATATTAGAGAGAAGGAAACATTAGAGAACATTGAGCAGGATATTGGAGTCTTAACTGGACCAGACCTTCCCGGTTTCATATTATCAGAAGAAAAAGACAGATTGATTGCATTATAAATGGAAATAACTAAAATTATTCGTGCACAGGAGCAGGTGTTGAGACTCAAAATCAAGGCCACATGGCTACAGGCTAGGGATGATAATACAAAGTTCTTCCAACAATGTGCAAAGGGGTGAAGGATAGTTAATACCACCTGGGACCTATTGGAAAACAATGGTCGGGTGGCTCATACACACACTCAACTAGTTGAAATGGGTATGAAACACTTCTCTAGACTGTACAGGGCTCCGAGGAATGTCAATATATTGGAAATTATGGAGATTTCTAGGACTATGCATAGATTTGTGGATGAGGACCAAATGGAGGAACTTAATGCACCTATCACTATGGGGGAGATTGAAGGGGTTTTGAAATGGTTTAAGAAGGACAAAAGTCCTGGGCCCAATGGATGGCTGATTGAATTTTATCTATCTTTCTTTGATCACATCGGCATGGACCTTCTTCAGGTCTTTGAACATAGCAGAACCACTGGCCAGATCTATGATGGATTTAATGCTACATTCATAGCCCTTATCCCCAAGGCAGAGAAACCCATTTATTTTCATGACTTTAGACCTATCTCTCTGTGTAACTGCATATACAAGATTATATCCAAAGTGATTACAAATCACATAAAACCTATCCTCTATGCCCATATTGGAAAATAAAAATTTTATTTCCTTCATCATAGACAAATCCATGATGCCATCGGCACTACACAGGAGTTTATACATTCCATCAAACTCAAGAATCTCAAAAATTCCATTCTTAAGATTGATTTGGCCAAAGCTTTTTATTATGTCAACTGGGATTATTTGAGCTTTATACTTCTTCATATTGGATTTCCTCATGCTTTCACAAATTGGATAATGGCTTTCATTACCAATTCCTCATTTAGTATTATGATAAATGGGGAAGCAACTGATTTATTTCATGTGGGAGGTCTCAGACAAGGATGCCTTCTCTCTCCTCTACTGTTTATCCTTATCATGGAAGGATTATCCTCTATAATTAACAAGGCCAAAGATCAAGGTTCTATCTGTGGGATAATTATTAATGATTTGGCTCAATTGACTCATTTATTGTTCGTTGATGACGTTATGATATTTTTGAATGGTTCTTGCCAGGATGACTCACAATTTCATAAGATCCTCAAATTATTTAGTATGGAAACTGGTATGAGCCCTAATCATCATAATTCCACCATCATTATGGTTTGATGTTCAGTTAACAAATGCTGACACGCTTTGGGACTATTTCACTTTCAATGCAAGCAACTAGATGAGGGCTTACAATACCTTGGTTTCCATATTCTTCCAAACGACTACCGAATTAAAGACTGGAACTCGCTTGTCGCAAAAGTTGAATGCAGGATCAACATTTGGCAACAAGGATGGATCTCGAGAGATGGCAGATTGGTTCTTATTAAATCAGTCCTGGAAGAAATCCTTGTATATTGGATGGCATTGGCTTGGATTCCCAAAGTGGTGACCTCATACAAATGATATGTAGATGGATTTTATGGAGGGGAAAAAATGAAGGACGTCCCTATGCTTGGATCGCCTAGAGAAAGATTAAAAAACCAAAATCTTGGGGTGGATGGGGACTCAAGGATTTAAACCATTTTTCAACTGCTCTTGCGGCTAAGATGGGATGGCATCTCCTAGTCAGAAATAGTTTGTGGAAACGGGTTACATATTCTAAATACATTGCACCTTATACAACTATAGACTGGATCATAGGGTGTACTATGCCTCCACACATTGCATCGATTATATGGAAGGCCATCTCTAGATCCATCCACCTCACCAAAAATGGACTGGTGTGGCACATTGGCTCTGGGGAGAAGGTTAGGATTGATTTGGATGCCTCATTGGGGAGTGGAATCAACTTTAGATTGCTAGATGGTATTACCCAACATTTGGCAAGATCAGGTATTTTCTTCTTATCACAAATTGCCAACCCCCACCCCCCCCCCCCACCCCAATACTACTTGGGATTCACAAGGATGGCTATTTGCACAGACTCTTGAAATCCATGAACATTGGTGGTTGGATTGGAATCAATACATCTGTACCCTCATAATCACTAATATCATATTGACCCTCTGAGAAGACAAAATTATTTTGGCAATCACCCCCAGTGGTCTCTATACTCCTAAAGATGGTTACACTTCGCTCTTTTGTACCATGGATCCTCTGGCTACACAATGGTGGTGGAAAATTCAATGGAAACTGAAGGCACCACCTAAAATGAGGTTATTGATGTGGTGAATTATTAAAAACTACATTCCGATGGAAGACAACCTCACCCGTCATTCTTATCATGGTCCTTCCAGATTTAGTCTGTGTCATTATCATGTAGAAGATGTGAACCATATTTTCCTTGATTTCTCGACCATAAAACCTCTTTGGAAGATCACTTGTGTGGTTGTGGGATGTACTAATAACTATTTTGGTAATTTTGTACAGGCGACGTGCGATTACTGGTGGAAGAAAGCCCGACCATCCAAAAATTGGAACCTCCCATTTCTCTTTGCCTGGGGTATTTGGATTTGATGAAAGTAGATTATTTTCAAGAATTTGGCCGTGGATTGGGAGAACATAAGCAGGCTCATTATCACCATTTACCTTATCATTCCTAATGATGTTATCAATAACAGCAACAAAACTATCATACCAGAACAGATTGATCATAATTTTCCTTGCGCATATTTTGATGGTGCTACAAATAATAAGGGATGTGGGGGGAGGAGGGTTTCTTCACATAAACAATATTAATAATTTCCATCTCAAGATGAGACTTGGCCATGGCACCAATAATTATGTGGAGCTTACCTTAGACTACTTCTTCAATTTTCCAGGGAACATGATTGCAACAGGATTCAGATTTTTGGGGATTCTAAAATCATTATTGACTGGTTCAACCTGAAATCACATTGTCATGCACACATTATTAGAGGTTTATTGGATGAGGTATTTGCACTTAAAGCATATTTTGATCATATTATTGTCTCTCATATTTACAGGCAGAGAAATCAGGTGGCTGATCGATTATCCAAAAAAGCCTCGCAGTTAGACTGCGACAGATGGCACATCACAGAACATATGGGCTCCCAGACTTATCAGTACTATCATAGGCCATTTGTAGAAGACTTGGAGGAGCCAACAACAGTCTATTTGACTGTATATTTTTTGGTTTTGATACTATTCAGTGGCGGCTTTTATTTATGTATTTTTTTTGTAAATTTTATATATTGACACTAGATAGTGATAGATGATAGCAGATAAGCTATGAAAGAATGTGTATTTTTTTGGATTACTATTATAATTGATCAATGCATAGATGATATGCTAAAAATTCAACATGTAATTTTTCTTTTCATTAATGAAAAATTACAAATTTTTTCCTGGGGAAAAAATAAGAAAGCTAAAAATAAATATTAAATCCTTTTTGTAGTATGAAATTAGTTCTATAAAAATTTATATTTATAATATTATCTATAGGTAGTTTCTTAGAGAGATACCATTATGAGGGTAATGGATGGAAATATGTTAGCTAATTTAAGAAAATATTGCTTGCACAATATTATAACAAAGCCCTTGTTATGCTTTATATAAGGCTATTAAGTGGATCTATGATCGCACAATCTTGAAGAATAGTATGATTATGGATGAGATGAACCAATATGTGAGATCCTTGAATGTGCTATGTAAATTCCCATCAATATCCTCTTATAATCTATCATTTATAAACCAGTGATCATGATCTAACTCCAATTTATGGTTGAGATCATGTTGACTTCTAAAAATGACTTTTCGATAAGTCACTAGAGGAAAATCAATTTGTCTCAATTAATTTTACCTAAGTTATACTTAGGAAAATAATTAAAATTGCTAATTAACTCTAATTAAGAATTTTTTCTTATAAAAATTTTCCAGGTGTTGGAAAAAATTAATCCATTGTGTTCCTTAGTCTCATGGACAACATCTAAGACTAGAACACCTATTTGAGATACACATGCTATGACTCCATCCTAGAAAAATGTGTTCTGCATAACACCTAACTTATCTCTAAAGCAGATGAATCTCAGCTTTTGTATGGGCTTCATTTGAATGTACAATACCTGCAAATATATAGGTATATATTGTAGCTGAACAATCCAGCGTTTTACATAATCCCTAATGAAGTGGTACCTGATGTCTATATGTTTGGACATGTTGTGAAAGACTAGATTCTTAGATAACTTGATGCAACTTTGATTGTCACAGTGTATAATTGTCATCTCTATCCTCTGAATGAACATGAATGAACATGGCTACTAGCATTTTCCAAAGCCAAATTTCCTCATATGTTTTTGTGTTATCTACTATGTACTCTTCCTCTGTAGAACTCAGTGCCATGAATTTTCTCTTCCTACTGTGCCAAGAAACAACTCCTCATCCCATGTTGAAGTAGAACCTTGAAGTGTTTTACCTATATACTATATTACCTGCCCAGTCTACAGTAGTATATCCCACCAAAATGATACCATCACCACGATCATACATGATCCCATACTCGATTATACCACAAAAATACTACAACACATGCTTCACCATTGTCTAATGCACTCTCTTTGGTTCCACCATGAATTGAATGATAGATTTTACTGCATAGGATATATCTTGCTTTTTCGTGACCAAATACATGAGTGAGCCAATATTATTACTGCAAAAGGTGGTGTAACAACCTTAAGTTAAAAATCCATGTAATAAAGTTAATAAAGGAAAAATAGGACCAAGGTCATGGAAAATGTATTCCAAGCTGAATGTTGGTAGAAACATCCTAGTGGGTGTTCATTTGGTTTATTATAGCTAAGGGTAAATTGGCAAAGGCATTAAAAAGGCAAGTAGGGATTATTTGGAATTTATTTATGAAAATAATGGAAAATAGGAGAAAAGGAAGGTCAAAGTTCACAGGTTGCATGTGAGGAGTAAAATAAAGGAAAATATAGGAAAATGAAGAAATCAATGATAAAAAGGCTTATGAAGATTCGTTCCAAAATTTTGTCAGTTCATTTTCTAAGCTCTATCTTTCTCATACTCTTTCACACTTAGAGAATTATTGGAGCAATTTAGCATTGGAGAGAGGAAGGAAAAGGAAGGAAAAGAAAGAAAAGGAAAGCAAGGATCATATAAGGAAAATTTTTGATCAAGTAGATTTAACAGGAATACTTATAAGTAACAGGTTGCATGTGTGATTTCCTCATTGATATATGGATTCATGGTACATGCATGTATGTAATTGGTTCTCTTGTTGTCATTGGCACAGGTTTTACCAGGTGTGATAGTGGTTTCTATCTTGCCTTTCCATTTCTGAATAACCATGGTGTGATGGGTTTCTTTTACTTGGTTGAGATAGCTTTATGGATGGTTTCTAAATTTAGTGGGGTATTCTCAGTAAAATTCCCAAAGGCCTTGGATCCCTTGACCAGTAATGGTAGGATACATGATAAATATTGAGGGTGGATACATGCTAATTCCTCACATTTTAGGTGGAGACATCCGAAGGCATCCATTCTTGTTTAGGGCCTAGTGGTCCATTGACTGGTATATTGTGGGATTGCGGTAAAGCCTAGTAGTTTATGTTTATTATTTGCACCTAGGAACCCTTTACTAGTATGGTGGGATACACAGTAAAGACTGGATGTATAGATGAGGGTTGCAGGATGAGGAATCCCTTGACCGATAATGGAGGGATAAACGGTAAGGGATGAGGAAGCCCTATTTGTTTTTTTGTGAGTCCCACATTCATGCTTGGAATATGGCATGGGGGTGATTGATTGAAAGAAGGATTTGGTTCAAACCAATATATGACTGGGTGGTACGTGGAAGTCCCTAACTTGGTTGGATTTTTCATATGTTAATAAGAGTTGTTTCGTCTTAAGTTTTATGAGAAAATGTGCTTGTTATTATGTGATTTTAATGGTTATTGTATCATTGTTATTCTGTTGGTTATATGTTGGTTATAAGGATGAATTTATGACAGAATTTAGTTATGGATCTCATCATGTTTTGATTATTAAATGAATGGTTAATGAATGTATGATCTAATAGAGGATAATGCAGCTATTTTATGAGAGCATCAGACCTTCATGAAGATATTCAAATAAGTATGATCTCCCTATATTTAGATATGTTTTTATGACCAATAGGTTACAAGTTCATGATGTGTTTGAAAGAATTTATATAATGGTTAGGCCCGATTAGGTCAAGTTATTGTTTAAAACTTGTATGGAAGGCTTTGTCCCTGTGTCATTCATGGTTCTGGAAATTTTGATCAAGTTCTGGGTAGTGACTTGGAGTCTATCCCTGAAAAGGTGGCACATATTTCGCTATAGCAGGCACATAAATATGAAATTGAGATTGTAGTTGCACCCTTGCAGGCTTATGCATGCGACTGAAGGATTTCATTCACATGGATGCAAGAATGTGCATGCGACTGAGAGTTTAGATTAGTTAAGAAGTAGGTTAAGTTAGGGTTTGGACACCTGGAAGGTTGGTTTAGCTCTTGGGGGTCCTATAGCACCTGAGAGACATCAATATGGTTTTGGTTTGTTGATTCTACTTCCTTAAGGTGATCTAGGAGGTTTAATCATATCACAGTAACTCTTAATCACATGTTTACCATGTTAGGCCAATTAAATTGGGTAAATGTGGGAGGAGGGTATTACATATTGGTATCGGAGTGGGTTGTGTTCTCTTTGGGTGATATCTGATACCACAGAGTGGTATCAGAGAATGGTTCAACTCTTGGAATAAATGGGTGGAATGTGTTTTTCATGAATGAAGGAAGGTTGTATATGTGCTCGTTATGTATGCATGGTGATGGTCATTATTATCATTGTGTTGTCATGTATAAGTTGATTTTGTTGTTGCTAGGATGATTTTTTCATGAAATCTTGTTGGTTTTATCTATATTTTTTCTGCATGTAAATTTCTATATGGAAGATTATGCATCTATTGTTATGGTTATGATTTTCATGCATATTTTCATAGTATGTAGTTGGTGTCATCATTTATGATGTTGGTGTTTTGATGTAATTATGATTATACATGTATCATTCTAATATGATTAATATTGCAGACGAGATATTATCCCATGAACTATACTAAGGTATGTTTATTTTGTTTATATTTGGTTTATCTGACATGGTATGCTTGTAGGAGGTAGAAGGAAAATATGAACAAAAATATTGTGGGTTACAATTCTCAATACCCTCCCTACAGGTCATGTGAGTAGCCACAAGATTAGTACTCCCCTCACATAGAAAACTCATTGAGAAGTTTGAAGGCATAAATAATGAGTTTCAAAGAATATAATGATAGGATCATTCAGTCATAGGAGAGACTTTATAATGCACAAAAGAAAAAATTAGAGGTTAATGCAACCATCTTTCAAATCTTGTCAGATCTACAGAGACATGGACATCCACTAATCGGTCATGAGCAGGAGGAAAGGACTAATGGGGAATATGGTAACAAGTCTCATGGTGGTCACAGGTTAGATAGAGAGGACATGATTAGGAATGGAAGGTTCTTGGCTACACCATAAAGGAGAGGTGATGGAAATAGGATCTATTCTTGTTATGGTTATCACATGTAGCATGGTCATCATCATTATCATCCTTACATGAGGAATGAAAGGGGATATTTTCTAGATGAGTTCAAGAAAGCTAATCTGCCCACATTTGATGGATATTTGAAGAAGGAAAAAGATGCAAAGGCATGGTTTCTTAGGATGAAGAATTTATTTGAGTTGCATGATTACAAAGAGAACATGAAGGCAACAATATTTATCTTTATCCTCAAAGGGAAAGAATACATCTGATGGGAAGATGTGAAACATGTAAGAGATATCAGGAGATAGGAGATGAGTTGGCATGAATTCATGAGACTTTTCACAAAGAATTATTTTTCATAAAGGAACTGCGACAGTAAGGCCAAGGAATTCTATGAGCTAAATATGGGATTGATGATGGATGAGGAGTACACAACTAAGTTCTTGTATTTATTGAGGTGTGTAACATATCTTAAGGATGATAAGGCCAAAGTTCAGAGATTTTTTAGTGGATTACCATTAACATTCAGAGATTGGATTGAGTATTATGAGCCTCAATCACTTGAAAAAGTAATTGGAAATTTGAATCACTATTATGAGCAATAAAAGTGAAAAACATATTCCCAGTGGGGTTGGAAAGGGAAAGACATGACTAAGGGTAAATGGAAACCGAAGTGAACAAGACCTTGGGATGTAGGTGAAAAAGAAAATATTGTTCCTTATAATAATTTTAATGTAGTTGGAATGGGACATCAGTCACAACCTAGAGGGCATCAAAATAAAGGTGATCGTAAGGGAAAATTACAATGTTGGAGATGCAACAAGGAGCACCTCAAGAGGGATTGTCCGCTATATCAGGTTGGTAGGCCCAAGATATATAGTGCTTAGGAAGCATAAACAATTAGGTATGTAGGACACAAATTTCCTCAGATCTATGCAATATTTGACAACAAGCAGGTGTATCACCAGGCATCTATTATCGAGATGGATGATAAGATTTGTGATCAAGTTGTTTCTATTTTGATTTACCCTAGATCCAATTGCATTTACATTAATCTTGACTTGGTGGATAAGTGTGGTTTGAGGAAAGAAGTGCATACAAAGTATTGGTTAGTGTAATTGTCTACAACTACAAAGAAAAGAGTTCATTATTGGGTAAGAGCTTATGCATTTGTGTTGAATGGTATGCCTACGTCATCAAGTCTGAATATACTTCCATTGGGATCATATAATATTCTATTGGGTATGGATTGGTTGTATCGTCATAAGACTAAGGTGGATTCTTATGAAAATTCTATTGATTGTTTGGATGAAAATGGAGAACAAATACTTTTATAGGGTAAGAAGAAGGCAAAATCATTTAGAATGGCTACCGCTATGCAGAAAAAACGTAGCCACAGGAAAGGGTGTGTGTTATTTGTATTGCTTATTTCTAGTGATAAACATAAGAATTTTGAGGATGTGGAGGTTTTGAATAGGTACTAAATTTTACAACAGTTTCAAGATGTGTTTCGAACATATATTTTAGAGTTGCCACCTCACAGGGAAGTGGAATTTTTGTTGCATTTAGTTATTCAAGGAGCTATTTCTTCACGATCTCATTCACATTTGAGATCACTAGACAAAAAAATGAAATACCAATGGGAGGAAACGTGAAGTTGGGTTACACTTTTATGAGAATCGGGGGCCGAAATTTTTTTTCGGAAATAGTTTGGCCGAAAATTTTATAAAGTTCAGCCAAACTATTTAATAGTTCGGCCGAACTTTCTTAGAAAGTTCGGCCAAACTCATGATTCCATTTAGATTGACGACACACTGACGGCGCGGGCAAACATAATTTTTGTCAGAGATGGGAAAACCAACAACAAAAGTTCGGCTGAACTTCCAACAAAAGCTCGGCCGAACTTTTACTTTTAAAATAGTTCAACTAAACTAGTTTCTATAAATAAATCACCCGCGAAGTTGATTTGTTTACCGGTATCATTATTCGCGCATATTTTTGTCACTGTTGTTTATGGTCTTTTCGCATGTTTTCGCTCCTCCTGTCCGTGTTGTTGGTCTACTGGAGGTCTGTTTGTCCACGCTGTTGCTCCTCCCATCCACACTGTTGCTCCTTTCGTCGGCGCTGTTCGTCTACTACAAGGTATGTTCTCTTTGTAATAGAAATTTCTGTGATATAATGAGTGTAATAGACATTTCTGTTAAGATAGTTCTCTCTGTCTGGACACACCATCCTTAGGTGTCTATTGAATTTTATGGCATTTTTTGTGAATTTTATGGCTCCACTCTAGCTCTAGTCCTAGCACGGTTAACTTCCACCAGGGTTAGCAGCTCCACACAAATTCTACCAAGTTCATAAACAATACTATAACTTTCTCCAAGTTCATATCCATGATGATATTCATAATGTACTTCATATTCAATTGTGGAAAACTCTAATTTTAGGTTTAGAGGGTATGATGAGTAGGTCTCTAGGCCGAAGCAGTTAATAATCAAATATAATTCCATCCAATCCTTAAAGTCCCTGATTCCTCCACAAGAGTGTAGCCTTTGTAAGGAAACATACCCAGCAGAAGTGTGGCTTGTGCTGCTGCATTTCTAGTAAGAGAAAGCTTGTTGAACCTAGATTGTTGCAGCTGGTCTCTCCAGTTGTGGAATCTTACTTCACCTGTTCTTGTAGGCTCACCAACTACCAGAATATTCTTGATCTCGTAGGAAAATAGTTTTTGTTCCACAACATGCCTCTCATGGCTATCCTCAGGATAAGCTGCACCTAGAGAATCAAACACAGTAGAATAATAATGTATTCCCTGCAGAAATATGTTTAGAAATGACCCAACATGGCTCATATCCTATTCTACCATGGTGATAACCTTTGGACAAAGCCTCCTCAGAAGACATAATGTGCTAATATCAGAGCTTGTAACATCATATAG